>PVKN010020996.1:0-15685 GCA_004027915.1 Capromys pilorides
GGCTGGCTCAGCCTGCCCTGGGGCTGGGGCTGGCACAGCACGTGGTGCTAGGGATTGAACTGCGGTCCTTCCAGTTGCTAAGTTTTCCTAAGCAGGTGCTTTAGACCGCTGAACCATCTCGCTGGCCCGCTTCTTTCTTTTTCCTTTTTTTTTTTTTTTTTTTTGTCTTTTTGAAACAGGGTCTCGCTATGCAGTTTGGGCTGGCCTTATGCTCACTTTTATAGCCCAGGCTGATCTTGAACTCACACTGATCCTCCTGCCTCAGCCTTCCAAGTGCTGGGATTACAGGCGTGCACCACCATGCCCAGCTCCTAGTTGTGTTTCTATACCAAATATTATGATATGAAATTATTTTGAAAGGGCTGTTGTTTCCTAAGGTCCTGAGAATTTGAGAGATAGTATGGTTTATACTTATCCAGCCCATCAATCAGCTGGCCATAGTATGCCTTTACTTCTACCTATTCTGGAGGCCAAGGCAGGAGAATTATGAGTTCAGGGCCGACCTGGACATTTAGTGAGACCCTTTCTCAAAGCAAAAATTTTAGAAATGGGTTGGTGATGTAGCTTGGTGGGAGGGTGGTTGGAAGGTATGTGTGAGGCCCTTGGTTCAGTCTCTAGTTCCAGTATAGATATGCCATAGAACTTAATGAATTTTGTTCTTTAATTTTCTTTTAGTTAGTTAAAATAACTCATCTCTTTGAGTACAGAGCATCTCTCCACAAAAAATGAGTTATGTGTACTGCCCTCCAGCTAAAACTCCCACTTTGTGAGAATATTTTTAATATATTCACAAAATCATGCATTTATTTAATCTTTTATATATTTATAGTACTGGGGTTCCCCTACAATGTCAAGTTTATTTTCTTTCTTTCTTTCTTTCTTTCTTTCTTTCTTTCTTTCTTTCTTTCTTTCTTTCTTTCCTTCTGTTGCTACTGGCTCAGCCTACCCTGGGGGTGGGGCTAGTGCAGCATGTGGTGCTGGGGATCAAACTGTGGTCCCTGTGGTTGCCTAAGCAGGCCCTTTAGACCACTGAGCTATCTCTCCAACCCCTTAAGTTTATTGCCTTTGCATAGCTTACCTTTTTATGTTTTTCTTTGTCTTTTTGAGACAGTGTCTTGCTATTCAGTTCAGGTTGGCCTTGAGCTCGTGTTGTAGCCCAGGTTGGTCTCAAACTTGATCCTCCTGCCTCCCAGTGCTGGGATTACAGGCATGTGCCACCATGCCTGGTTTTGTTTGTTTATTTGTTGGCTGGTTGGTTGGTTGTTTTTAAGCAAAGCATTGAGAACTACTGAGTGTCTGGTAAGCTATCTCTGTGAGCATTCATTCTACAGAGAAGAGTCTAATGATTTGAGGAAGTGTACTGTCTCAAACATTCCTGCACTGACCAGGGACTACTCAGGGGGCTGGGGCTGGCGTACCTTCAAACCCAGTCATCCGAACCACATAAGCACCTCTGTTTGAAAAAAATAATTTTCTACCATCAGTAATACAACTTTATTAAAGATGGAGGAAATAGCAAGGAAAAGAATAATAAGAGTTCATACTCCCTTTCCTTCCCTCTAGAGGGTCTATGACATGGTGATGGGCAAGGACAGGCCAAGTGTCGCCCTGCATTCCCCAGTGAGCAAGGTCACAAGTATAGCTGTAAAGTTCCCGGCTCTCTTTCCGACCTTCCAGAAACTGGACATCAAGTCCCCTCTCTTTTAGTGCTAGGATTTGAAGCCAGGAGCGCTGTACCACTGAACTGCATCCCTAGTCCTTTGCATCTTTCTTTGTGAGACAAGGTCTGAGTCCCCCAGGCTGGCCTGGAAGGTGAGAGCCTTCTACCTCAGCCTTCCAAGTAGCTGGAATTTTTTTTTAACTTTATTTATTCATGTTATGGCTGGCTCAGCCTGCCCTGGGGGTGGGACTGGCACAGCATGTGGTGCTGGGGATCGAACCATGGTCCCTGTGGTTGCCTAAGCTTGCCTAAGCAGGCGGTTTAGACTGCTGAGCTATCTCATTGGCCTTGTTGCTGGAATTATAGTTGTATGCCACCACACCTAGCTTTCTCGTGTTAAACTTTTTAGTGTCCCCCTTTCATGTGTACATTATAATACTTAGTATTTTACTGATTTCTGACGTATGAACTTGTGTCAGAGTTATGGATATGCTGCCATACTGGAGCTGATATCTCAGCCTGTGTCTACACTTTCTTCTGTCAGCTGACAGCCAGGACCTTCCTGAGTATACAGGGCAACATCAGCATAGAGCAGCAGGTTTCAGAGTGTGACACATAGAACCTTGGGTGAGACAAGACACTTTCACAAGGTTTGCAAGGACCAAACTGACTTTCCAATTTCTAAGGTGTTACTTTCCTCTTCTCAGTACTACCATTTACACTGACAGTACAAAAACAAGGGTTAACTGTTGTTTCAGTTTGAATCAAGCCAGGGCAGCCAACTGTAGAGTAGTCATCATGTTCTCCACTGCCGGTCATTCACAGTGTAACAAACAACTTAAGAATGTCCTTGATGGAGCAAAGTGACATTGAAATCCTGGCCTTTGAGGACGTACTCTGTGATATTCTGCATCATGAAGTGGACTCTCACAGCACCTGTGCTGCAGCCAAAGGCCATATCCTGGAGGAAAAGTGTTTGTGTTAGTTAGTTTGCATGCTACAATGAACTAGCTAAGGTTTTCCCCCAGTGCGACATAATTTTTCTCGAAAGAATGACTTACAGCCAAGTAAATCTGTCACCTCAAGTGCTTATTGACAATAATGAAATTCAGGTTTTAAGCAGAAATTTTCAATTTTGGAAAATCTGTATCTGCCATTATGAGCTCAACAGCACACTAATGAAGTTGGTAGTATTTATTTATTTATTTTTTAAATTTTATTTCCATTTATTTTACACTTAATTTATTCCCATGCCATAAGTTTTTGTTTCTTCAGCTTCTCCTGGGATATCTTTTTCTTCTGTGCAACCTCCTCCTCTGGTTAGGAACCATTTGTTCATTTTCAGTAAGGAGCATCTCAATATGGCAGGGGGAGCTCATGGATAGGTTAATCCGGCCATGAGCTCTGTAAGTACGGCGGTGCATCTTGGGTGCTTTGTCCACCTGGATATGTTCAATAACCAGAGAATCTACATCTAAACCCTTAACTTCAGTATTACTCTCTGCATTTCTAAGCATGTGCAGCAAAAATTCAGCACTCTTTTAGGGCCACGACCCTGTGTCTAGCCCCACTGTTTGGCCTGGGCACACTTAACCAACTCCACCATTGTAACGTCGGAATGGCACACACTGCCTCTTTAATGTGACATCTTTCAGATACTTGGTGGCCTTTCGGATATGCATACCCTTGATGGCCTGGGCAGTTTCATGTGTGTTCTTAAAGTGAACGCGTAGATTTGAGCCTCTTGATTTGCATGATTTTGTGGGGTTTTCTGGGTCAAGAGAGTAGCGAACCATTTTCACAGGATACCTCAGGCTGCTCACAGGAAGAGAAGTTGGTAGTATTTAGTAAATGCGATTTATGACAATGTGTCGGGAAATGTGTCGCCATTCAGGCATGCTGGTGCCTGCCTTCAGCCCGGCACTCTGGGAGGGTGAGGCAGGATAGCAATTCTGTCTCAGCCTGGGCAGTTTAGTCACTTAGGGAGCCACTGCTGTCTCAAAAGAAAAGGGGAGGAGGGGGGGCTGGGGACATAGGTGGATTCAATGCCATGAAATTCAGCAAGCAAGCAAGCAAGCAAACAAAAAGTCAGCATTTGAAAGAGTCACTTAGCTGGGTAAGTTGGTGCTTCTTCCAACTACCCCAGATTGCTCCAGAACGTGTGTGAGCAACAGGCCCATCCGAGGTGTAGGGACTGTCAGTGGGTTGCAATGTGACTGACAAGAGCTTCAGATTCTACGTCACAACTAACCAGAAATAAACAGCCATTTGTGGGCTTTGGTGGTATCAAAGAATAACAGTCATGGCTTTCAGAGAAAAATGTTGTAATACTCCTTCCTTTTTAAATCATTTATCGGTGTGAGGCCCATATTTTCTTCACATACCAAGAGACACAACTTATTGCAACAGACTCCTTGCAGGAGACAGGAGAGTCTAGCTGTCTTTACTTTAGCTCGGCATTGAAGGAATTTGTAAAAAAGGTAAACATGATGCCACTTTTTTTCTATCTTTTTGTTTTGGAGAATGTAATTGTTTTTCAAAAATGTTATTTATGTTACTACATAGTGGATTTATTATTCTTAAATGAGTTTCTAAGTATTTAGAAATATTTCTCAGCTTTAATTTCTAAGTTTTTTTGTGGGGGAGACAGATTTTGAAACAGGGTCTTGCTATGTGGACCAGGCTGGCCTTGAACTTTCCGCTGTCCTTCAGCCTCAGCCTCCCAAGTGCTGGGCTTACAGGTGTGCATTTCTACTGTTGTCTATATCAGTAAATAAAACCAGCTGTCCTGAAGCTGCCATGTACTATCTTGCAAGAGCAAATTTTTTATCTTTGCCAACTTTGTGTCAAGTGTTGTGCATCAGTAACTTGAAATCAGCCATGTTGGGAGGATTTGCATCACAGAAATCAACAAAAGCATCAGGACTGCCCCGCCTTCCCAGGCTTCAGTTATTAAATGCTTACTAGCACTCAGTGGGATAAAGATCACACAGATTAAGTTGTCTGTGATCATCATCAAGTTTTAAGTATAAAGATGTCCCAAGACTAAAATGAATGCGTAGAATTAGTTGTGTGGAGAAAAGGAAGATTCATGGTCATTAGTCAGCAGAGCAGCACGTTCCTTTCTGTAATTCAGGGTTGCATTTTGTGCTGAGGACATTCATAGAATAAGTCTGTTTTCCCTCTATAACTTGGAGCTATTAAGTCTACTGGTTCTACATGCGCATCTTTTTCTTTCCACCTAAACCCTAAGGTAGGCAGCAAAAGCGTTCCACCAGGAGAGCTCCTCAGGCATGAGGGGCGTACCGTCTGCCTCTGCTCTCTTTTGCCCCTTTCTGGCCCTGTTACCAAGGTCAAGTTCAAGCCTGGCTCAGGCTCTGGCTCCTGCCTGAAGCCTTTCCTTACTGCTCCACTTTCTCCTCTGGACCCCTGACATCTGCAGCCTGTTAGTGGAGCGTGGAGCTCTTGTCTGTAAACCCGTGGCACACGTGAGGCTGCGGGCTGTTTGTATCATTGAAAGCTCTGTCCTTGTGGTTCTTCTTTCAGTGTATGAGTGTTTTCTAAGCTAAAGCGTCAGTATCTAGGTTTAGTTGCAGTGTTGGTGCTTCACAACAAATCAGTGGGCTTTGGGTTGCAGTTTGGGCCCTCATCTCTAAAAGGTTTGCCATCCTTGGTAGTATTGGTAACCTATGCCTTTGTAGACACTAGTTTGTCAGTTCTTCTGTCTACCTTCGTGCAATGCTCAATACATATTTTCTTATGATTGGATAATAAAATTTAAATCTTTAGACCTACAGAAAAGTACTTGAATAATAATGTAAATAAAATTTGGTTGTTTTGTATTTTGTTTTTTGTTTTTCTGTCATTTTTTCAGTAAGCGTTTTTAAATGCAATCCAGGGTGGACTGAACTTGAACTCATTTTGTAGCCCAAGCTGGTTTCTAACTTGTAGAGATCCTCCTACCTCAGCCTTCCTGGGATTACAGGCATGTACCACCACACCCAGTTTGTTCTTTTTTTTTTAACTTTATTTATGTTATGGCTGGCTCAGCCTGCCCTGGGGGTGGGGCTGGCACAGCGTTTGGTGCCCTGCAGCTGCTTAAGCAGGCACTTTAGATTGCTGAGCTATCTCACTGGCCCAAAGAGTTAGGGAGTTGCTAGACCAAAGCTTTCTTGTCTGTAACTTACTTTTTTTTTTTCTTTTTTTTTTTTGAGTACCAGGGATTGAATTCAGGATCCTGTGTGTTCTGGGTTTTTGAAATAGGGTCTAACTGTGTGGACAGCGTGGCCTTGAATACAGTATAATAATCCTGAGGATTATAGGTATGTGCCACCAGACCCACTAATTATTTGTTATAAACCCAGTTTTTAGTAAATCTTTTTTTTTTTTTTTTTTTTTTTTTGAACTGGGGTTTGAACTCATGACCTTGCACTTCCCAGTTCCCAGGCAGGCACTTGTGTCACGGACCTATCTCCTCAACTTGAGTTTTTAGTAAATCTTTTAAAGACTAGTACAGTAGATTACAAATCATTGGCATTTATTAACCATGAGGCCACATATAGGCTTCCATCAAAAATTGGTTAAGTTCCTATGACTGTAGTAGGACCACTTGTGATAGACATGGGTGGCTTATTTCACTTCCAAGCCCTTTGGCTATTTTGAGCAAGTCATAATAGTGAATCTTGGGAAAATAAAGCAGTTCCTAAAATTACTGTGGTTTGCAGGACAGACATTATTCACTAAGCAGGCTCAGCCAGTTTTGGGGCTAGTGGAGGGGAACTCAGGGGAGCTGTGGTAGTAATTTGCTGGTAGGGCTCTCCTTTTAAGTGCTCAGAGGAGCAGGGAAGCGACATGAGTCTCTCTGTCCACAGCTAAGTGATGATTCCAGCCCTGTTGTGTGGGAGGTCTCCATCTTGGGGAGAGGAGGAGTGTCAGGAGGTTACCACAGCGCGGTGACAGGACCCTTCTCTAGATTAGACACACTAAAGACTTGACAGGTCCTAGAATTTCTTTGGTCTGTGCCTTTTGTGCTATTGGGGCATGAGTCCTGAGGAGGATAGAGATGACATCAGCCACATCTGAAGCACTGCTAGAATTGTCATGTGTGAAACACAGTTTGCCAATTTATATTCTAGCTCCAGTTTCTCTTACGAAATTAGAGAAGGAAGTTTATCCTCTGGCCTCCAAAATGCTTCACTGTTAGTAGTCGTGAGGTAGTTTAACTGCTTTGGAACCCTGTGCTCCAAACACTCTCATCCACCGAAGGAAGCATGGGCACCAAAAGTGAGGAGCATGGGTTCTTTACGCTCTGTCATATCCAAGAATAACAGTTCCAGGACAGGGACCATCTCTGCATGGTAAGTACCCCTAGCTATTTTTCTTAGAAGCAGAACAAGGACAGAAGATGTCCAATCCTGATAGTGAGTTATAGTGTTGTTTTTCTGAGACAGGGTGATTCAGGCTGTCCTTGACCTCACTGTGTAACCCAGGCTGGCCCTGAATTTGCAGTGGTCTTCCTGCCTCAGCCTCCCACGTGTGTGCCACACCCAGCTGTATCTTCTTAAAAACAGAACAAAACATTGAGAACAGGTCCACCTCTAATCCCCAGTGGCGAGCACTTTTGCAGCTCTCTATGGCAGGATCAGGCACCAGAAGAGGCTCCCCTTCCATGACTCTAGTAGTTACCATCTGGCCATGCTGTAAGATGGTGTCATTCAGACACCACAAACATCACAGTTCCCATGAACACACTGTTCCAGCCAGCCGGCTTCCTTCCTGGCTGATTTGCCTTTGACTTTTGTGGGCCTTGTTCATCTTTATCTTACCAACTCATTTCTAAGCATTCTTATATAGACTTTATACATAAGTTTTTTATTAGCTATTTGAGGGAATTTCTTTCTGTGTGGCATGCACTGTGCCCTGTTAGGCCCTGAGGAGTTGGAGCACCATCCGCTTGTAGTTGATAGGATGAGTAGCTGCTAGAGCAGCAGCTCCTGTCCTCTGCAGGTGGTTCTGTGTTCACACTCTAGTTTATTTGTTTACTTTTTAACAAAGCCCTGTAGTGGTGCTTAAAAGTGCATTGAGGGTTTTTGGAGGAAGAGATAATCTAGTCACACAATATGAAGAGCTTGAGTGAAATTTATTTATTTATTTCAGTGTGTATAACCCTTAGAAAATATGTATGCATTTATTCATTTATTTGGGTGCTGAATGCTGAACCCAGAACCTCATGTATGTCAAGCATGTGCTCTGCTGTAAGGTACACCCCCAGCCTGAAAGTGACATAGGATTATTGTCATGTGGGTGTTGTGTTTATATGTCATATATTCCTCCCAGGTTAAACTTTGGCTTGTGTAGTTGTGATTGTTATTGTGGTTGTGATCCAGAGATGCGTGTTACTACTTATTATTATTATTGAGGTTTGTTGTAAATTCTTAACATTAGTTGGAGGCAAAATATTTTTGATCAACAGATGTAAATTGTTAAGCTTACATTTTTGAAGGAATACTTTTCTTCTACACTGAACTTATACTGGTTCCTTTTTAAGGTCAGCTTATTATGTTATCATACTTTAAATGTTGAAATTATTTGACTCTAACAGCTGACAAGATCTGAGGACAATGGAGAAGCATGTGGTCTTAGCACGTGGTCTTAACTCTTATCTTCATATTGAAGTACAATTCATCTCAAAATAATGATGAGGGATGCAGCATGGGATTTGAAGTAGTCCACACACTTTATTTTTAGTTTAGCTTTAATCCACACACTTTAAAAGCTTGTTTATCTGCAGTATAGGTATCTTTGTTGTTCAGAAGTGTAGGAACAATTCTCATCATTGTATTTGCTGTGGTAATCCTTTGTTGTTTTTGTTGTTTTGTTCTCACTACCCAGCTCAGGCCCACAGTGAACCTCCTGTCTCTGCCTCCTCAGAGCTGGATTACAGGCATGTGCCACCACAAACCCGGGTCCTTGGACTTGCCAGGCAGGCACTTAGGTGCTGAGCTATCTTTTCAGTCTCTATCGTAATCCTTGATTCAAAGAGTTTAATGATGAAAAAATGAAGTGTTTTCATACTCCTCTTTGTACTAGGGTTTTGACTGGGATGCAGCTGTTTCTACTTAGTTTTATTGAGGCTGAAACTGGAAGAAGGTATTGCGATGTATTCTGTGAACTTGTTTTAAATTTTGTTAAGTGAATGACTTGTCTTTGTAGAGATAAATCTAGTAGAGCTTCTTGTAGGATCTCTACCCATTGGACAGTAGGCAGGTCACTGAACCTCTCCTCATGAACTTTAGTATTCATTTCTCTAAATTGGGTCAAGTAATGGACTACTTCATGTAAGCAAGTGTGGTGATGCTATGATTATGTGAAAGCCCAGCATAAGTGATATTTAGTAATGAGGCAGTGCTAAGGTAACATTTTTCCAGTAAACTCTGTTCACTAATTATATGTGCCTAGGTGTGGGTGTTCATGACCAGGTGTGTGTAGTCACACACATAGGTGGCTGCGTAGAACATCCTTGTTCTTTGGGATCTGTACACACACACACGCACACACACACACACACACACACGCACACACATATATATATGATATTGGAGACTGAGCCCTAGACCTTCAGCTAACCTAGGTCCTCACCCTTTTCTTTCTTTTCTTTTCTTTTTTTTGGTCTTTTTGAGAGAGAGTCTCACCATGCAGTTCAGGCTGGCCCGGAGCTCACTTTTGTAGCCCAGGCTACAAACTCACATCAATCTTCCTGCCTCAGCCTCCCAAGTGCTGGGATTACAGACATGTACCACTACGCCTGGCTCACCCTTTTCTTTCTCTTTTTTATGAGACAGGATCTAGCTGAGTTGAACAAGTCAGACTCAGACTTGCAAATGCTCCCACCTCAGCCTTTTTACTTGGATTCTTTTTTTTTTTTAAATGTATTTGGTCATTACAGGGATTCACCATGCAGCTCAGACCTGTGTGGTCCTCTTGCTTTCAGCTTCCCCAGAGCTGGGATTATACACCACTACACCTGGACTCTGGCTGGCTCAGAGTGCCTGGTGGCAGGACTGGCATGACATGTGGTCCTGGGGGCAGGGATCAAACTGCCTCAGGCCCTGCACTTGCCTAAGCAGGTGCTTTAGTCTGCTGAGCTGCCTTGCTGGCCCTCACTTGGATTCTTTTCTTTTTTTTTTGGTCTTTTTGAGACAGGGTCTTGCTATGCAGTTCAGGCTGGCCTTGAGCTCACTTTTGTAGCCCAGACTGGTCTCGAACTCACACTGATCCTCCTGCCTCCCAAGTGCTGGGATTACAGGCATGTGCCACCACGCCCAGCTTAAAAAAAAATTTTTTTTTTAATTTCTTTTTATGGTTGGCTCAGTCTGCCCTGGGGGTGGGGCTGGTGCAGCATGTGGTGCTGTGGATCGAACTGGAGTCCCTGTGGTTGCCTAAGCTTTTCCAACACAGGCACTTTAGACCACTGAACCACCTCACCAGCCCAGATATATCTTTTAAGAAGTTCCTTGGCTGGTGAGATGGATTAGTAGTGTGTAGGGAAGTTTAGGCCACCACAGGGACCGAGGCTCGATCCCAGGCACCACATGCTGCGCCGCCCCCCACCCCCCATGGAAGGCTGAGCCAGCCACAACACAAATATGTAATGTGGTTTAAGAAAATAAAATAAACTTAAAAAAAAAAAAAAAAGAAGTTCTTTATTTTCACCTTTAAGGCCCACTACCATCAAACCTAACCTACTCTTTGTAATGTAAATCCTAATTTTAACCAACCTGGTTTACATACTTACTTACACAAGTACTCTTTTTTTTTTTTTCTGTGGTTCTATCCTGGGCTTACTTTGAGGACCTTGCTCAAGTCAGCCCTAACATTGTAAAGAGAGCAGTGAAATCAAATAACTTTTTCTGCCTTTGTCCCCAGCTCGTACAATCTGTGGTTTGTTAGCACGGTCTCAGGGTTAGGATTTGGGACCTAATGTGTCTTAAGTCTGTCCTGTGCTGGGAAACCTCACTTGACAATGGTAACGATCTTTCCATTGCATTTCTATAGTATTTATTATCTAATCCATTCTTGACCACATTTTTCAACAACTTGAATGAGCTGGTGCCCTCCTGAGCTGGAGCGCGAGTTACCGTAGTGCAGGTTCACGGCGTCTTGCTGCTGGGCTGTGCTTCAGCACCTGTTATATAAGTACCACATGCAAACCAATTGCACCCTGGAGATTCAATGCGCCTCAGCCCCTGGCTCCGTGCTGGACACCACAACCTGAGCCACAGACTCTCAGTAGGAAAGAAAATCATGAGTTTTATGATGCCTTTCAGAAACTTTTGTGTTGTAGGTAGCAACAGTTACAGAGACGGATGAGCCTACAGATTCAGAAGGTATAACTGATTCTCATAAACAGAGAGAAATCCTTTCACGGAGACCCTCTTACAGGTGGGTGAATGACATTCCTACTGAATTTTGTTTTCCAAAAAGGTAGAAAAATTACAAATCAAAGCAACTGTTCCAGGGGGCCAGGGAGATAACTCTGTGGCACAAGTGCCTGCCTGGCAAGTGCAAGGTCATGAGTTCAAACCCTGGTCTCGCAAAAAAAAAAAAAAGCAAAGCAACTATTCCTAGCACTTGGGAGGCTGAGGCAGGAGGATCAATGTCAGTTCAAGATCAGCCTATGCTTCACTAGTGAGCTCAAGGCTAGCCTGAACTGTATAGTGAGATCCTGTCTCAAAAAGACAAAAAAAAAAAAAAAAAAAAAAAAAAGCAACTGTTCCTGTATAGCTCCCAAGTGCTGGGATTATAGGTATGTGCCACCATGCCTGGCTAGCTTTTCTTTTTTAAAAGACAATAAAAATGGGGACTAGGGAGATAGCTCTGTGGCACAAGTGCCTGCCTGGCAAGTGCAAGGTTGTGGTTGAAAAAAAACTCACGGTTCCCCCCCAAAAAAACCCCTAATAAAAATGGTACACAATTTCGAAATAAGAATAAAACTTAACAATGGTTGTTATACATTTTTATCAAACTTATTTAACTTGTTTCTTGCTTTTCTTCTGTTTTAAGTCTGCTTCCTATACCTTAATTACTTGTATTGTTACATTATGTTCCAGAAGAATACTGAATGAACTTTCCTCTGATGTGCCTGGTGTTCCCAAGATTGAAGAAGAGACATCAGAGGAAGGAGGAAGGCCCTCGAACATCAGCACCATGGCTGTACCAACTAGCATATATCAGACTTCCACGGGGCAATACAGTATGTATGCAGCCGTTGCTGTGATATGGCACTAGCTTAAGCCTTCTCCTGGCACACGGGAGCAACGGGGCTGTTAGCAGCACATTGTCCCACTGTAAAATGTGCCCTTATTACCTAAGCTGTGGATCACAGAACGAAAAGTACATGTGCAGACAATGGGAGATTTGAACTGACAACATGTTATGGGAAGTGAAAAGTTTTATTGCTGAATATAGGAGAAAAATTGGGAATAAAAGTAAAAAGGTTTTCTATTTATATATTTATATTCATTGCAAGTTGAAGTTAAAAAGTTTTCCATTGTCTTTATGTTGTATGCAAACATATATCTGTCTTGCATTCTTGGCTTTTGTTACCAACATATTACTAATCTAAAATAGGTACATCTTTTTCTAAATTATATTTTAAATCAAATTCTGTTTTTGCTATCCTGTACTATGTTAATATGTAGTGCATGTTTTCCTAAAACAGAATCAAAATATTATTTAATTTTTAAAACTATAGCAACTGGATACATTTTACTTGAAATTTTATGCACTGAAAGCTCAAATAAACAGATATTTCACTTTTAGTGTTGTGCATTTTAATGGACTGTTAATTCTGTGCTTTTTGCTCTAATTAAAGCACTAATTTTTTTTCCCAAAGTCAATATTGATACATGACAATATTAACAAATGAGTGCTGGGAAGCAGTGTAAAAGAGGGACAGAGAATGGAGGAAAAAGCTATGTTGATATTGAAATATATGTGATATTAAGTACTATGTTTGCTCAAATAATATGTCAAGATTTTAGATATGTTTTGCTATCTTTTTTAAAAAGATGACTAAAAAAGGCCTAAGTACCTATAAAAGGCTCAAGTCTGTAAGCCCTGGCTGTTAAAATAAATTATAATCTTTCTTATAGTGATGATAGATTTGCTGTACTACACTATCAAACAAATTCTTCCCTGGTGATTTTTGGGAAGCTTCTGTGATGCTAACACAGCCTCTTCAGGCTGCAAGACCTGTCCAAATTTGGCGTTAGGATAACAACAACCATGCCTGATCCCCCACTGCAGAGTTAGACTTGAGGTGTTCAGTATGGTTTACAATTTCTCTGATAACATACGTTACCGTCTGACCCCTGCATTGCTTTGGCAGCTGGGAGTGTGGTATGACACCAGGCCGCAGGTGTGTGGAGCGTCACATCTCAGTCCCTGGAGGGGGTGGGCAGCCCGGCCTTGAGCAGCTGCATTGGTTTACCTTGCAGGAGTGGCCCTGTGTTGTCCTTTTTTCTGTGTCATGACGGAAAATATGGGAATTACTGCTGAGTAATGCTAGCACCTCTCACAGTTCTGGATGTGAGCCTAGGGGCTGTCCTCATGACATTCCTTAGCATATCCTAATGTGGCTTGGGAATTCTCATAGAAGCAGTGATCCCTGGTTAATTACCCTGAAGTATTGGCTGAGTATTGGAAATTGTGAAAACACATGAATGGTGTTTCCATTACTGTTCTCTAGTTGTTGGAACAAAATACCTGATGCTCAAAATTATGGAAGAAAAGGTTTATTTAGCTCACAGTGTGTGGAGGTTTCATTCCATGCTCAGTTGGTACTGTGGCAGAATAGCACATAGCAGAGGGCAGCAGTTAATGGTGGTGGAAAACAGCAAAAGCAACAAGAGTAGAGAGGAGCATCCGTAGAGAGCGAGCCTCTTTCCCCTGCCATATTGCATTCAGGCTCTCTGCCCCAGGGCTGGCACAGCACTCCTACCCATAATCCCTACATTGGGCCCTGAGTCAGTCACAAACTCTAGAAGCCACCCCATGACTGCAAGAGGCTTTGAGGGACAGCTGGACACTAACCACAGTAGATAGTGTTGAGTGGATGTTGTAGCTCTGGAGTGTAGACAGGAATCCTGTTTCTGTTTGCTAATTCGCTGATCACAGAGAGGCTTTTTCTTTGCCTCTCAGGTGTAATCTTTGAAATGGAAATACTTCACTTGCCCAGTTCTGGGGTTTATGTGGAGACAGACGCAGGTAGCAGGTGAAGGGGACAGATGTGGGTGCTGCTGCCCCTCATTCACATCTGGCACGCCACACCCCCAGGCCACCGCTGTGTTGATTCCTTGGACAGCTCCAACCCTAGACCTCTTGGGGAGCTGAGGGGTTGAGAGGCAGGAGGCTGTGCTGGAGCTCCCCTGAGAACCAGGGAACCGTGCTTGGGAAGTGACTTATCTCTACCACATCAGAAGTCACAGACTCCATAGGGTGTTTAATGCAGTCCTATGCAGTGTGTTGCTGGTTATACAGCTATATCCGACAAGTATATGATACAAAAAGGTGTAAACCATTTATTTATTTTATTTATTGAGCACTTGCTCTGTGCCGGACTCCTTGTATTTTAACAAACTGTGGTTATACTACCTCTGGCCATGTTTCTAAGGCATTGTTTCTATGACATCAAATGAACACATTATCAGCTAAACAAACACATTAAAGTAGATGGCAACAACAAAATTATGTCCAGCCACAAAGATCCAAGAAAGCAAGTATTTTTCTTCTTCCCCAACCCACTCTAAGAAGTCAGATCTCTCCCCAAACTCTTCCATCGTGAGACTGAGTCCTGAGACCCAGGCTTTGGAGCACCTGCTTTCAAAGTGTGGATGGCATCTGATACTGAGGCCGAGCCCAGAGCAGTGATGTCCCATCAGCTTCTCAACTTGGTTCTGGTGACCTGCAGCTAACTGTTAAGCTTCTGGCAACTGCATTCTGACTAGCTGTCCGTGAGCTAAAACACACCACAAGTGTCTGTGCTGAAGTCTTGTAAAATGTTAGCCTTAATGGGCGTGGTGGCACACACTTGTAATCCTAGCACTTGGGAGCCTGAGGCAGGAGAATCACTGTGAATTCAAGGCCAGCCTGGGCTCTATAGTGGGTTCAAGGCCAGCCAGAACTACCTATGAGACCTTGTCTCAAAAATTTTTAATTAATATTTTAACCCTTAAAAATAAAAAAACATTGGGCCAGGGAGATAGCTCAGGGGCATAACTGCCTGCTTGGCATAAGCGCAAGGTGCTGAGTTTGATCCCCGGTTAAAAAAATAAATAGGTAAATAATAAAAAATGTTAATCCTTATTTCTGTGCTAGACACTAGAACCTTAGGTCAAAGACCTGAAAATTATTATTTTTACTCTGTCATAATTCTGATAGATGCATAATATCAGGTTATCACCTGAGTGACCTTTTGCTTCTGTATCATTAAAATTATTTGAAAGTGACTTGGGCATAATTTTTAGTATGTTTTAATCGCTGTTGTAATATTGTATTTACACTAACTTATATGCCTGGTGTTATTCTTATGACATGTTTTTATTTCTTTATGATGTTGTTAAAATTTTCATTGTGAAGTCTTGTTAGCTAGTTTATATTTGATTAAAATAAAAGAGATAACCCTTGGTCGTGATTCATTTCCATTGCTCAAGCTAAAATGTACTGTTGTAATCCTTATGTTAAAATGTATGTACCTTTCAGGTATTTTAAATAGTAGTTGTCTATTAACACAATTTTAAAGCTGAACTTAGAGCATTCCTTTGAAAGTTTAAGCTAATACATTAACTTTAAACATGACTGGCTAGTCTCAGCATTTAAAGGGATTCTGCTTCGTATTTTCTGCTAGTCCTGTAGTTGAGAGCACTCCTGTAGAGTGTTACCTTGGTAGGTCCTTTCCAGGTTACCACTTTATATTTTAGGGTTATCTTTTTTTTTTTTTTTTTTTTTTTTTTTTTTTTTTTTTTT
>PVKN010020997.1:0-15690 GCA_004027915.1 Capromys pilorides
CACACTCCCATTTCGTCCTTTAGGGAAAACTTTTTCCATGCTGTTATTAGTTTTCATTTTAATCTCACTAAGCTGAGTCACAGACAAGGTTCTTCTCTTTCTGAATTCTAGAAATAACCTATCATTCAGTGTTGCCACCCCGAAGAATGTATTTGATTTTTTCTCAGTCCTTTTTTTTAATCTTTTATTTATTTACTTACTTATTTGTTTGTTTGTTTATATGGTATAGATTCTCTCTACACAACTTGGACTCATAGTGATCTCCTGTCTCAGGCTCTCCAACGCTGGAATTACAGGCATGCACCACCATATCTGGGGTGAGGCCGAAACAGCATGTGGTACCAGAGATCAAACCCAGGTCCTTGCTCTTGCCATGCAGGCACTTAGACCACTGAGCTATTTCCCTGGCCCAGCACCTTCTTATTGATATAGCAAAACTGTTCTGTAAAACAACCCAGGGTATATAAGATTAGAACTGTGGAATGAAAGTATGCCATCCCCTCTCTGTTACCAAAAGTCCAGATACAAATTGGCTATACACAGAGATTCCTTTTCCTGAAAATCTTCCAGTGAGGAACGATCCCAGTATTTGGAAAAGCTGCAGGATCATTCTCTGTATAATTTGCAATAGATACAAGGCAGATGGTTATATCAGAATCATCCTAGTAACTCTTTTCCAGAAAACAAATACCTCCTACCACCCCACACTGGATTCTAAAATATCCCAGGAAGGAGATAAGTTTGTAGCATTAGTAGTTCTGAAATCAGTTGCATTGTCACCTTTGAATTCCCCATTTCCGTTCCAACATAGACTGGGAAAAGGGGGGTGGATGGTGTCCCCAAAGATCAGGAAATGCTATCATCTTGAAATCCACCACAGATTTGGTTCTTCTGGCTTTGGCCAAGTAAATATAGGGGTCATGAAAAGGGATATTCTTGCCATGTGATTGCAGAAGCTTATCTATTACTTCCACAGTTTCTCCTAATCTCATGGAGTTGGCAAAGAAGTCATTCATCCTTGGGCAAGAAATGCCTTCTATGTCCTCCTCCAGAAAATCTTGAATATTGGAGATATCATTTCTAAGAGAATCTACCCCAAGGCCATTGGAGGTCGTATGTTGGTACGCGTTCATGACAAGCCTTTGTCTGGAGGACAGGTGTGTGGTGGACCTCCCCATCTTCACCATGCTCAGAAGAGATGTCTGGACTGTGTCTTCTCTTTGGTCCTTATTCAAGCAGCGCTGCTTTGAGGAGGCAGCAGCCGGAATGTGGTGGTGATTGGCAGTCTGAACGTGGTCAAAGGTCAAAACATTTCCAAGCTTGGAGTCCAGTTCCTTTGGGTTTAAAGTGGAAAGGAATGTGTCAGTGTTTCCTTTTCAGAGAGAGAGCACAAGCTGATACCTGTCCTCACTCTGGAGACATAGAGCTACACATGAATCCTATGAATCAGGCAGACTTTGGCAGAATCATCCAAGTAAAGATTAACTTCCAAGAGTCAAACTAATGACAGAATCATACCAACTCATGTTTGGAAGGGGATTTGGATGGGTCTGGTCTAGTTCTGTACAGTTCATGAATGTTTTCTGAATCCCACTCACTAAGTTACAATTTAGTTCAATCTACATTTATAGGGGCCTCATTGAACCTCCTTCCTTTCACCATGCCCTAAGATATTTCTGTTCTTTATGATAATTTTATTTTTTAAGTCTTCTTTATACTGACCTGAAATTTTCCTTCACAGAAACTGTTACTATACTTGCCATCTCCTTTCTACACATGACTAACTACCCTTTGATGTGACTCATTTCTTATTAAGGGTCATAAGTAAATAAATGGAGATCAAAGAGCAAGTCTAAAATCTTATTGCCAATAGCAGCAAGCAGCAAGTAGGCACTGGGGCACCATCACCAGGTCTAAGGTTCCTATTTTATTTCTACTAACAAAGAAATTTCCAAATGAGGAAGATCAACTCTAGAAATTCATGTTGATGACATTTTCCACTTGGGTAATAGGATAATTGATTCATCAAAATTTTCACTTGCTTTTCAGTTCATGGAGCCAGGACACCCTGCCTGATGTCACACACATGCACCTGTCTTCTAATTCCTCCCCCCCCCCCACACACACACACATCTGACGTTGGACCCTTGAATACACCCTAGATTGACCACTAGTCTCACATTTTTGCTTGGCCTTCTGTCTTTCCCTCAGAAGGATCCCAGAAGCTACTGAGGATGCAGTGTTTTCCATCTGGATATCTCTGTTTGGCTTCTCAGGTTCTGCAGAGAACCTACCATGCATCTTCCCAGAGCAAGCCACAGCCCACATCCTACCTTGAAGTCACAGGTCAGTTCAAGGCACATGGCCGCATATTGCTTCAGCTCCTCTTCAGGTCTATCAAGATCGGGTTTGAAGCTCAGCTTTTCCACATCAGTTTCTAAGTCATCATCCTACAACGAAATACCAAAGATCAGGTGACAATCAAAATCCACACATCACAACACTTCTCACATGAGCTTCAGAATTACAGAACATGGTTTCCTTGCCTTCAAATGATAATGCTAGCATAGGCAATAGAGAATTTAATATATGGGTTGTGTTACAAACAAAATACATGACTTCCATTAGCATTTATGCCAGTATTTATCAGCTCTCACCAGAAATAATAACATATCAAATGAAATAAAGCATGTTAACAATTAAGCATGAAAAGAGATTTATTCAGTGCTGCCATTCACTTCATTGTGATTATCATTCCTGTTCACCTGTCTACCTTTGCTATTAATTCCTTTACTCTTTTCAAAAACATTTAATGAGCGACTGCTATGAATAAGTATTCTTCTAGATCCTGAAGAATCAGTAATAGCAGAACAGGCAAAGACCCGTGTTTCTGTGGAATTTGCCTTCTAGTTAGAGAAGGAAGACAGCTAATAACCAACAATAAGGCCATTTCCAGCAGTGATAGGGGCTCAGGGTGTGTTATTGTGATGGAGATTGAGGTATGGCACTGGGTAACCTCACAAGTCCTCAGGAAGGCAATGACAGTGTACAGTCAAGACATAAGTAACAAAAAAAGAGCCAATTTAAGAGCAAGGAATCACAGCAGAAGGAACAGTCTAAATTTTCTTACAGAAAAAAGGAGACTGAAACATAGACCATAAAAGGAAGATTGTAAAAGATGAGATTCCAAAAGAGATAGCAGAAAAATTGTGACAGTCCTTGCAGGGAATACAATTTGTATTCCCCTGATATACTTATACCTCCTCGGACATTGAGAACTTTATCAAGTTTCACAGTTCTTTCTTCGTTTAGTTCAATAATCCAGGTCATTTTATTTTTTCTTCTAGATCATCTTCATGTAATAGTTCAGTGATACTGGTGGCTCTCTATGAACATGTGTATTTTTTTTTAAGGGTTCTGGAGTCTTCCAGAGAAAATACAAACAGTACAGTCTGTTGATCTTAACCCTAGATAAAGTTACCTTGCTAAAATAAGGAAGGAAATCAACTTTATGTTTTAGATGTATATTTGGTTGGATAAGGAAAAAGCTGACAGACCTGAAGACCTGAATCAAGTAAACAGAGAAAATGTTTCTACTTCTGACCCAGGAGAAAAATCAGAATGTAGCATTCTACCCATCTTACATAATGTTCCTTCAAAACTTCAAATGATAAAAAAGGTAAATTCCATGGTTTAATGGGAATTTTGGGCTCAGTGTACTCTAGGCCCAAACTCCATGGCTACCACTCTTATTCATTCCATTTTCATCTACAGTCCCTGCTTCTTTCCAGCCATAGCCTACAGTGGTCTCTCTTGAAAGGCATTATGGCCAGCTTCTGGAAGATCACCTCCACCAGAGAGTAAGGGCCTGTTTCAACTGATATATCTAGGTTAAAGAGATAACCCAAGAGCTGCATCCTACTTCATTCCACATGTGGCTAGGTGACCCATTTAGTGAGGGTTAACAAGCTATGTGTCTATGCTTACAGTTTTGTTTTGTTTTGTTTTGTTTTGTTTTGTTTTAGTAAAGAATTATTGGGACAACATCACACTTAGTTATTTACAGGTTCTCCAAGGCTGCCTTCTTGGTATAAGTTAAAGTAAATTAGTTGTGACAAAGATTTGTGTCTCATCTTTGAGTGTCTGAAGCTGTTTCTGTTAACCTATAAACTAAGCTGAGCTCTCTCCTCCTGGTGTACTTCCTATAAGTACATGTCTGTAGATGAACCTGTTTCTTTGTCCTATAACCCTTTGCTATCTGGGATCCTGATCTCATCCCCAATCAAAATAATTCTTTATGGTCCCTGCTTCTTAGTTTGGACTTCTTGGTTATTGTCTTTTCCTTACCTCAGACTTGAACTCAAGTCTGAAGGTGCTACTTTAATCTTTTTAGGGACAGCCCCTCGGTTCACTACACTATGAATTGTTGGGAATAGAAAACTATGTTTCATTTGTTTTTGCTCCATACTCACCAAGAACGTACAGCATTGCACAACAAGAAAGTTCCTGGTAGAAAGAATAAATGTAGAAGAAGGAAAAGTGGAAGGGAGAGCTTGAATTTACTCTGTGTATACGCTTCTTCTTCAGATTACCCAAATCTACTATTTGTGTTCATGAAGAAAAACCACAGTCAACATTTGATCTCTCATTGTTGAAAATTTCTTTCTTTTTCTATGTTGACCTTGACAGTTTTCAATCAAATCAAAGCATTCCACATTGCATTCTCAAAGCTCTCTTACAAGGGGCTGGGGAGATAGTTCTGTGGCACAAGTGCCTGCCTGGCAAGTGCAAGGTGGTGAGTTCAAACCCCCGTCCCGCAAAAAAAAAAAAAAAATTCAAAGCTCTCTTACAGATAAAAATTTCTCTTAATCATTCTTGCTAAGAGATTTTTTTTCCAATTATTAGCTGAGATCTTCAAACGAAAATGTCACGTGTTAGAGGCCTGGGTTGCTTCTATAAATATAAAAAATACATATGCCACAGGAGAAGGTCCACACTCCTGGAATCAAAGGAAAGTCAGGTTGCTGTCGTACCCACTATCCTAATCAAACCATGGTTCTGATGCTCCCTCACTTTCTCTGCAAATTACACTCTCACAGTGGCTTCTCATCCTCCAGCTGGTTTGACGGCTTGATGAATCCTTCCCAGCGCCTTACCAATTTCTCTTGTGTCTCTTTCTCAGCTGGATTTGCACATATGCTTAGGTTACGCTGCACCCTGCTTCCCCATCCTCTGCAGAGTGGGTGCCAAGAAGTTTATCCAAGAGGCCTCCCTCCCATTGTGTGAAGTCCAACACTGCTGTACACTTTGTCCCTCTACATCTGATGCAAGAGGCAACTGATGCTACATCAGACATTCAGTTACCAAAGAGCAAACAAGAGGGAGGGGAAAGTGGCATTGATGAATGGCTGCAGTGGCCCAGGATTATTCAAATAATTCCACATGCAACCCATAGGCCTGTGTCATCCAGCCACCGCAAAGAACCAATTTGCTACTGATGACTTCAGAAATGATTCTATTTATCAACAAAACCCTGAGAGTACCAGACTGTCAATAGCAGTCTCGGCCCAGAGGTATGGCTAAGAGATAACTTTAGATGTCTGCCACCACCATCAGGATGTGAGTGATGAACATAGTAGAGAGTTCAAGTCTCTTTCTCTTTAAGGAGGGAGGGATGAAGATAGGGCAAGGAAATGAAGAAGAAAGAAGAAGAGAAAGATAGTTCTCCAATTTGGGTTTTATCTTCTGCAAAATGATAGAAGTAGGAGTTACTTTCTACTTTAATCTAACAGAAGACAAAATTGGAGAATTATAACTTGAGAACACTTGCCCAAATCCACAGACACCAATAAAAATGAAGACATAATTATAACTCAGAGGCAAATTATCATTATTCAGAGGCAGGGGTTCTCAAATAGAGGTGATCTGGGTAATTACTGCAGAAGGTTCTAGTTCACAAATTAGGGTCAAACAGGTAGGTGCTACTGTTATCTAGTGGATGGAGATCAAGGGCATTGCTGACCATGCCCTGATGCACAGGACAGCCACCTGCAAGCATTAAATATGGAGTCAAAGTGCCAATAGTACCAAGATTTAGCCATCCCATTGTTGAAAATCCATCAACAAACTATGTCCTATGGGACACAGCCTCATCCAATCAATCATGCTTTGTCAGTGGCCATGTTTATGCTACAACAGTGATTTGCACAGTCATAACGAAGACTACATGGTGTACAAGACCTATAATAATTGCTGGCTGACTTCTAACAGAAAGCTTCCTGACCCCCATTCTGTAAGAGTACCCCTTCTTTATTAACCAGGCCATGCACTTTACAATTCAGGAGACCAGTTCATGCAGACATAAATGAGATTGGACGGTGCTGCCTCCCTGTGTAAAATGTGCAGATAGGAAGAGTGATTTACAAAGATGGGCGAACCCTAGTAGAAATTTTTCAAGAAAATCTTTTCACAGCCTCAAAATGCATCCACTAAGTACACCAACCTTAAGCACTAAGTGTCTGCATAAAGCTTATCCTGATGGAATATTATAATCTTAATCATCGACAGCTCTAACTTTGCAGAAAGGCAATATCTAGATCTACCAAGATGAAAATGTCAACTGGGAAATCAGTGGCAGCAGTTGTGTTTCTTGAATATCTCTGGAATGACAGTGCTAAAGTAAATCCTTAAAAATTTACCCTAGGCTCTGGCAAACATAGAAAGTACTGTTCTCCTTTGCATAGTATGAATGTGGCGACCATGGCCAGCCAGAGCTAGGGCACCTACTTGGTCTTTCACATCTTCCAAATCAGAGTCTTTGTCCATCTCATCACCATCATCTTCAAAATCCCCTAAATAGGAAAAAAAGAGATTAAATAAATGAGAGTTGCTTATTCCTGGGATTTACATTCTCAATTTACAAGCATGAGTATTTCTTTTTCTTACTAATCAGGGGGGCCATTAAGTGTGTAGCATCCCAACCCAAACACTGTGGTACCTACTCCTGTGACAAGAGCACAGGTGCTAAGAGCACTGTTTCATGAATTCTTGCAAGATCTCATGGAGTCCATCATTGAATGTAGATATTACTCTAGTTTTTCTCTCACAGAATTTAAAAGTATTATGCAACTAACATTGCCAAAGTGTAGAGATTCTATGTGTGCAACATGTGTTATAACTTAGAAAATACTTGATTGAATCCTTAATTTTTAAATAAGAACAAATATTAGGAACAAAAGTCATCCAGTGTCTTTATAAAGTACCCAGTGCCATTGTGGGAAAATTATGCCTGAGGAAAATCTGCTCCATGGAAAGAAGATGGGGTGATAAGCACTGGAATCTTTTGAGGGTCAGATCTTCCTGGAGATTAAACAGTCACACTTTCAAATATTCCAATATGAGAAACATGGCATTGCAAACAGAAAAAGTTTTATTTCCATTTTATCTTTAGGGAAGATTAATTCCAGGGAGAGTCAGTAGAGTTGCTCACTGCCAGGGTTGTGAATAGATTTTTTTTAATTGGCTGAGATGACTGTGCAGGCATTCGATAGCTATCAGGCAAAACGACAACAGTTAATAATTAAGAACAAAATAAGTGATCTTCTTGCTTGTTTTCCCTACTTATGGAAAACTGGCTTTTTCATATATGTATCTAATTAGTTTATTAGCCCATCATGGTTGACCTGTAAAACAAATGATTCTAGTTTTATGTGCCTTCCTCTGACCTATTTTTAAAATGTAAAGCTCAAAGCTCATGGCTCTCTACTTAGTTTACCTTCAGTTGCAGCACTGGTGGGTACAGAGTGCAGGCCCTCAGGCACTGGGAAGGCATAGGCACTGCAGGTTGTGACCAACGGAAGGGGACTCTTAGGGTAGCATTGTCTCAGGATCTGCAGGAGGATTGAAGTCACAGGCTCCATGTTTTCGTCATCCAGGCAGTTCTAAGCAAAAGGAGAATGTTATCAGACACCTACATCTGTATACAGATCACTGGACACAAAATTATGTCAGGCAATGAATTGAATACAGCCTAAAAGGACAGAAAACAGCTTTAATATGGAATGTCTCGTTTGAACACAGTCTAATGTGGAATTTGAATTTTTATTTCTCTTTCATTGCTTACATGGCATTGCAATAAAATGCAGTCTGAAATTAGAGTTAAAATTATTTCAAGTGATGCTGCACCTAAGGAAAGATGTCACCCTGGACAGCTAGGAAAAGGGAAAATGGGACATCTTTCTGTGCCCATCCATATGTCACTGTGAATTACTGCCTATGCTAGGGAGCAAGTAGCGAAATTCATAGAAGTCTTGCTTTTCTCTTCCAGCTACATTTGAAGAGAAAAATACAAAGGGAAAAGATGAAACACAAAATCAGGAGGAAAGACGAAGTGAATCCCATGTACCTAAATTAAACAGCCCGCCTTGTCTCAAAAGCCCACAGTGTTAATCCCTGTTGGTATCTGCCCAAAGCAAAGAAAAATTGGGTTTGCAGATGTAACAT
The DNA here is from genome assembly GCA_004027915.1 of Capromys pilorides. NCBI lineage: Eukaryota > Metazoa > Chordata > Mammalia > Rodentia > Capromyidae > Capromys > Capromys pilorides. Next base: position 8,503 of record PVKN010020997.1, read on the forward strand.
TTTGATACTGATGGAACATGACAAGATTCTTCTTTTCAGACACTGAAAAAATGTAAGAACAAGTTTACTAAATTGAGAGAAAGAGTTGAGTACAGTTCAGTATCTCTTTGACAAAAGCACTACCGTTTGCTTCAGTTGCTTAGTAAATGTTTCATGTACTGAGTTGGTAGACAGGTTTGACTAGCCTAAGCCTCCAGTTTGGTATGGCTAATGGGTACAGCATGCTCAGGAGTTCATAAATAAATATATATTCAGGCACAGAACCTCCACAAGCCCCATTGAATGCCTATGGTGCCACCACACTACAGTACCTTCAGGCCCATATTATATGCAGTGCCACATGAACAAACACAGAAAAAAACTAGATAAAAATTTAACCATGGATCTAAGTCACCTAGATGACTCCAAAATATACATAAGCCCACTTCCAAAACAGATTGTCTTAGAGCAATCAGAAATGCACTCTTTCCTTCCAGTCGGGCATCTCAGACCACACAGCAGGACACACTCCCAGCAGGAAATGAATTAGTTGGGGTTCTTTCATCAGTTGGCCTTGCCAAACAGGTTCAGATCTTTAGTGGAAAGTTATTAATATTGGAGAAGGAGAAAACAGAGTGTGAAAAAAGGAGAGGAAATTTGAAGTAAATGCCTGATCAGAATCACGTTGGGAGCTTCAATCTTGGGGAAAAAAAGCCAGGGCCAAGCCAAGAAACATGGGCAGCATGCCAACATTTTGGAACCCAGACCCATCTGTGACTGTCACTGATGGTGATAAATAAAGTCTTGTTTCTACCATATGTAGGTGGTCCAGATGAAAAATGAGTGGACAGATCAAGGCTGGGCCACACCGTGAGCTGAATTTGGGGCATAGGAATAGCATTAAAATCTGTAGAAAGCATTAAGGCATTGAGGATAGTGCTATACCTGATGCCTGCTACACTCTGGGAGGGAAACTTGTGAATTTAATGATGACACATGATATTTTGTTTGAGATTATAAATGTCCCTAGAGGCCATTTATTAAAGGTTCATTTATTAGCTTGCATCCCTGCTGGGAGGTGGAACCTTTAGGAGGCAGGTCCTATTGTAAGAAAGTGAGATTATCAGGGCAGTGACCTCTAATGAGGTGCTGGAACCCTGGCCACTTCCTTCCTCTCCTTGTTGGCCTCCTAACTACCAGGAATGAGCAGCTTCCTCCGCTGTATGCCGCCCTCATGATGCTTTACCTACTCATAGGCCCAAGAGCAACAGTTGAGTGACTATGCGTGGAAACTGAGCCAAGATGAATTTTCCCTTTTAAGGTGATTTTCTCTGACATTCTGTCACAACAATGAAAAGAAAGCTGACTAGCATGCAGAAGCCAGTTCACCTTTTTTTTTTTTTTCTTTTTTTTTTTTTTCTGAAGCAGGGATTGAACTCAAGCCCTTGCTCTTGCCAGGCAAGTGCTTATTCTACTGAAATATCTCTCCAGTCCAGTAGAAGTTCATCTTGATCTTCAGTCTGATTGGATTAAGAAACTCTGGGTGTGGTCATGGAATTAGGAGGGCACTGATTTCATCAGTGTGTTAACCTATTGGTGAGCTCATGGATGAATGAGGTCTTAAAAGTAGATTGTTAGAACATGATGTTGGGGACTATACTGGGTTCTAGCTCCCTCCTTTCTGTCTCTCACCCTTCTCTCTAATTCCTGGATGCCATGAATTCGGAACCTTTTCACCACAACACCAGTCTATCATGCTGATTCTGCTTGTAACCAGCTGACCATGAACAGACACCTCTGGAGCCATGAGCTAAGATCAAACCTTTTCGCCTTCCAATTGTGGGTGACAAGTAGGTTGTCCTGGTAAGACCTCAGAGGTCCACTTGCCATCATTCTCTCACTGCTAATGCATAGGGGCTATGCAGAGCCCAGACAAGAAGAGGGTAAATGAAGTGCCCAGGATGCAAATGCAGGGGGAATTTGCTTCCGAACTCCCACAGTTGCAGTGTTGATATTGTTGTAAGTACCATAGCACACAAGCCTCCAGAGAATAGAACAGCTGGGGACAAATGCCTTAGAACTGGGCCAGGGATAAGATTCTTAGGATCTTTTTTTCCCAATATTTCCTATCTTACACATATTACTTAGAAGGGATGATAAAATATGAAAGTTCTTAAAACAGTGTTTTGTCACAATTATCATCTTAGAATTAGCTTTGGGATAATAAATACCCTACACCTATAGTGCACAGGCGGGATGGAGTAACAGATAATACTTCAGCACCTAGAGCCTGACCACCTGATTCAAATCATGGGTGAGAGGTAATTAACCACATAACGATATACCCCCGTTTCCTTATCTGCAAAATGGAGGTAATGGAATCTTTCGGATAAAGCTAAATGTGAATTAAATGTGTTAAAGTGGGCAACATGTCTAATAGGCCCCAGTAAATGTTAACTACTGGGACAGCAGAAGCATCATTGCGTTCAGAAAATATCATATTATAAAAATTTGGGAGCACATCCCCTGACGCCTGGAGCACAGTCCTATTGACAATCTTCACAATGATAGTGAGGCACCACAGTGGAAAAGGATTCCAAGTTAAGGTCAGAAGTCAGAGTTGCTGGGTTTCCAGTTCCAGTTCTAACTAGCTGATGCTACAGGCATCTCCCACCAAACAAGGACAAATAGTCTAACTCTTCCCCTGACCCTCTTAGTACTCCTTCTTTCTCCTCATGCCCCCTGATTGTCTCCTCTTCAAGCAACATACTTGAAAACATAAATCAGTTCAATGGGGAAAGAGTTTCATCTGCAATATGAGAAGAGATCTGAAGAGTGCTAAGTGGTGATAGGGTCATACAATAATGTTCTTAGCTATTGAGGTGCACAATTAAACACAATTAAGAGATGACTTTTATATCGTATGTATCTTATGGCAATTTAAAAATTCTTTAAAGAATTTAAATTCTTTTTTTTTTTTACATTTTCTTCAAAAAGAAAAGGCATATATCATATCAGGACACTCTTTTTCTGCAAATCTAGTAGAAATACCATGAACAATTATTGTCATGGCCTAGCAAGCTCATGGCAGTCTGGCTTTCTCTATTTCTCCCTGCTTCTTCTTTGGTGTCTGGGTAGAAATGAGATGGGACTAAAACTTGATTTATTCAAGTTTGCTGGGTGATGTTTTGGCAAGTTCTAAGTGGTATCTTCTCACCTCTGCTTCCAGCTCCACTTTATGTCCTTTCCCTCTTCTCCAGCCCTTCCCTGGTTCTTTTTATGCTTCAGATCTGAGGCCACAAGAATCATGCTCTGACTCCAGCTTGGGGCACAGTTTCTCTCCCCATTTATTTCAGGTCTTTCTGAATACAGTTGGGTAAATTCTAAGGCTCAAAGTAGAAGTGGTACAGCTTCAAACTTCCATGGAAATGCTCCTGGTCTGGGACCTCTACTTCACTTTCCTTAATGTCTTAGTTGCTCCAGCAACTGTCTCCCTCTCTACCTACACCAAAACATCATTTCCTTCTGCTTTCTTGAGTACTGTATACTCAAAACAGGTGCTCTCCTGACCTCGCAGAAATAAGACTTCCTTCTGGAAGCCTCTCCACTCAACCAGGACTAAATAGGGCTCTTCCTCTCTGCACAGTTTTGCCAATTCTCTTTCACTCCACATACTATCATTGTCCTAATCTACTTTTCCCTATAGGATGATCAAGTTCCTATTGAGGGAGGGGTGCTTCCTCTACCACTTTCATCTCTGAACCACCTAAATATCTTTAGGCCCAAGGCCTTCACAAACCAGGACTCTGAAAACATTCACTGAGTAAATAAATGATCTCAGACCAACCTGACCTCCAGGATAAGGAGCTCTGCATTCCACATTTGTGGCATCCTGCTGTGGAGACTGCTCTTCATGGGCAAAGAGGATCTATTTGAATCAAAGTTGAAGCTTGGTCTGCATTGCCTCTTTCTGGGCAAAAGGTGACTTTTGTGACTTTTAAAAGGTTATGTTGCTGCTGATGCTAGTGGTTCTTGAGGTGAGGTACCCACGTCAATATCATCAGCATCACCTAAGTTCTTATGAGAAATTCAGAATTTCATACCCCACCTCTGACTGATTAAAATAGGTCCTAGAGAAAGAGACAGAAATCTCTTTTAACTTTTAGGTAATTCTGACAAATGCTCAATTTTGAAAACCACCAACTTTAGCAACCTGTTAGGTCTCCTAAGTTGTTGTACTAACTCAAAAAGAATGGCCCTTTTATCTGATTATTTCATTTGAGGTTGCTCCTTGTGTGATCAATTTTTTCTCCAGATGGAGAAAAAATATAAAGCCTTAAGTTAACCAAGTAAAAGTCATGTAAGAACTTAATATAAAGCAATGATCTTCTCTTCCTTCCTCTTCTGCCTCCTTTTCTACTCCTGCTGCTGCTTCATTATTGTTATTGCTGTCATCACCATCGTAACTAGCTCATACTATTTCAGGGAATTCTTGTAAGATTTTTTTCTTTTTAATTTTATATCGAAGTTATCACACTTTCTCCAACTTCATGCAAAGTGCCAACAGGATTTCATTACAGCACACAACATCCTCACTGTCCTATAAGTAATCTTAGACTTTGGATGTTTAGGGGATGCTCACAGGGGCTGTGCAAGTATTGTGATCCAGGAAGCAAGGGGCAGAGCTCAACAAGCGAAAGGTGCTGTGTGCAGTGGCCTCAACAGAAAGACACAGAACAACAAGGTGGGCAAAGGCTACATGAGGGACCACAAGAAGAAGGGTTTTCTCAATTCCATGCCCAGTTGGCTTATGGTGATGTCCTGAGTGGCAATAGAAGTAGTATGGGAAGGTGGTTCACAAAGCCCAATTTCCAACCAGCCTCAGCATCATCACTAGGCTTGTTAGACTTGCAAATTCTCATGTACCACCAAGACCCTCTGAGACAGACACTCTGAGGATAGAGCTTGGAAAGCTTGTGTAAGGGGAGCCTGCAGGTAACTGTGACACATTCTCAACTTGGGAAACTCCTAGCTGACTCAGCGAAAGTAAGGCTTCTCACGCGAGATCACCAGAATCGAAGCCTAGCTTTCAGAAATTAGATAAATCACTCAACATTTTTGTGTCTCTGTTTCTTCATCTATGAATTAAGGATAACGAGATAGCCTACCTAAAAGCTTTGTAGAATGTTAAAATTGAATTGTGTACAGAGCCTTAAGTTAACCAGGCAAAAGCCACCTAAGAGTTTAATATAAAGCAATGATCTTCTCCTCCTTCCTCTTCCTCCTCCTCTTCTGCTGCTGCTGCTGCTCCATTATTATTATTGCTGTCATCACCATCGTCATTGTCACATCCTTAGCAGCTGCAGCCACACTTGCCTAGAGACCCCAAGAGCGTCACCAGATCCAAGGTTCCCAGCTGACCAAGCAACAGCTCCCATGCTTTCCTTAGAAGGAACGGGAAGAGGGATGAGAGGCAGCCCAAACTCCAGCACAGCTCCTGGGGCTTGTGCGTTCAGAGCAGCCTGCCCGGATCTGGAAGGCTACGCAGTGATTCTGCCAGGGACAGCAATGGGTCATTTGGTTTCTAGGCCAAAGTAGTGCATCTTGCACTTAAAAGAAATATTTTCCCAGAAAAAAAAAAAAAAAACCAAAAGCATGGCAACTACCAGACCTTGCACATGAACTAGATAACATCTCCCGTGAGAGAACATATTGCTTAAAAGACTAAAAGCAAAGAGGAGAATAGCAGGGTTGAGAGATTCCATCCTTCCAGTTATCACCCACACTTTCTGCACACTTCTGCACGTGACAGCCATAGTGTATGATTGCTAATTTACTCAGCAGATGCCCCTGGACTTGTGTTTCCTATGACGCCAATAGAGATTAGAACATGAGTTGCAGAAACCTCACTAAAAAATGTGGATTCTGTCTCCAATTATATCTGGATTCCATTCCCAACAGTAATTGGAGCTTGAGAGTTTACTGTAATTTGCTTAATTTAACCGTTTGCAGTCTTCCTTGATCTGCCAGGGAACTGCTTCTGAGGAAATGCTTCTGAACCTTGCATATATGCCTGTAGCCCCTCAAAACCTGGGCTTCGCTTAGTTGGGTTTTTTTTTTTCATTATATTTGTATACCCCTCTGGGATCACCAACATTCCTGTTTATTGTCCCTTTAATTGTCTTTTATTACAGAGCAGAAAAACAGCCAATACACAGAGGGCAGAAGTGCAGTGTGGAGCAGATAGGCTGAATGGGGATTGCCAATATTGTAATGTAAGGGAGTATTTTACAAGGATCGAGAGAGATTAGAAATACGCAAGACCACATGCTTACAAAGCATGGGGAAGCTTGGAAAGATTCATAGCATTGCTCCATCCAGAAATACAGAACATAAAATGCAGCGATTTCATGACAGAGAATCTTTGAAAGCCATAATGACATCAAGAAACCCAGAGGAGATAGCAGACAGAAAATTAGATCTTGGTTTGCAGCACAGTATCCTGTTATTGTTTAGAAGGGAAAACAGCCATTTTTTTTAAATGAAAAAACTCCTCAGACACTAGGGTTGGAAAAGAATACTCAGATTGGCTGCTTCATTACCTGTAGTTGTACTCAGACAAAAAGCAGTGTGTCCAGAGAGAAACAATGTCAACAGAGTTCGGCAACCAGGAAGACAACAGAACACAGGTCAAAGTGAGCAGACAAGGACTGAGATACTCTTGTCTCCAACAGAGAGGGTATAGGCAGCCTTCAATGCTGCTGTTTGAATTAGCAACGGTCAAGTGTAACTATGGAATTCGCCATGTGAGCCAAAGCCCTGGTAACCCTGGACCATACTTACTGTGCTGGTGGCCTTGGACCATACATATTCCACTGGGGTGCAGATAAGTAGCAGCCCCAGCCAGTCCCATTCCCTTTTCTGGGATACGTTTCCCTTTATAATTGGTATGACTAGCTCTTCAGTAACCCAGGTCCTAGGGCGTATGTCACCTGCTCAGAGAATAGATTTCACCTGTCCAAAAAATCATCCTCTCTCTCCACCTGGGGGAGCCACCTTTACCTTATTGGATCTCATGGAGTAATATGCAAATATCTTCTTCATCAGATTTGGATTCTTTACTAACTTAATGTCTATCACTCCCCTGCTAGGATATTTGCCCCTTAAGGTCCAGAATCTTGTCTATTGTATTCACCGCTAGATTCCTGG
>PVKN010020998.1:0-15703 GCA_004027915.1 Capromys pilorides
GTTTCCTATGCATTAGAGAAAAGAAAGTCTCACATTTTTCCATCTGCGTAAGAATGATTTTAGAGAATTATTAAATCTAAAAGGAAGTAGATGATTGCATAAAACTATCAAAATTATAAAGACACATTTATATATAAAATTATACAGACAAACATATAAGTGCTTCATCAAAACTTGAGAAAAAAGAAATTATAGTACCTTTTACACTGTTTATAGAAAAAATAAGCAAACTAACAATATGTGAAAAGATTAAGTGAAAAAACTTTCATTTCAAAATACTTCTAAGGTTTTTAAAGTATTATCATAATCTAAACGTACTATGTTAATTCAAGCAGTAGTACAATTTAATAATGCTATGTTTTTAATACCTTTATAAAAGTAGACCCCAAAATCATTACTAGACACTTTTCAAAATCAGAACCTAAGCAGGATAAAGCTGTATGGGGAAGCGACTATGCTACAGAAAATAGCATTTTGTCACCTGAGACAAAGTTTCTACAATAGATTCCATAACTCACTAGGTTCTTAATTCTTAGACTCTTGCTTTTGTCATTTGTGAAATAGAAATAAGACAGTGTTGCAAGAATAAATAAGGTATGTCAAGAACCCTAATGTTCCTTTGTTCAAATAATAATTGTTCTAAAAATTTCTATTTCACATTCTATTCAACCATATTTTTCCATATTAAATGTATCAAGAAATATGTGTTTTATATAGTTAACACATCACTATGACCTATACAAGACTTCTATCAAAACTTTGGAGAAGTATATTCATTTATTTGAAAGCTTATTCTACTAAGATATTTTTTGAGTCACAGATTCCTACTTAAATTTCACTCTTTAAAGAAGTGTATTCTCAGGGCTGGGGAGATAGCTCAGTGGTCTCAGTGCTGGCCTGGCTATTACAAGGCCCCAGGTTCAATCCTTGGTCCTGCATGCTGTCGGCCACCAAAACCAGGCATGGTGCCCTTACATCTGTAATACCAGTGCTGGGGAGGCCAAGACAGGGGAATACTGAGTCCACACTGCATAGTGAGACCCTGTACCAAATAAATAAATAAATTTTTAAAAGATTTTTTTAGGGGCTGGGGAAATAGCTCCATGGCACAAGTGCCTGTCTGGCAAGTGCAAGGTCATGAGTTTGAACCCCAGTCCCATAAAAAAAAAGAAAAAAAAAAATTTTTTTTTTTTAAAAAGAGTATTCCTGATTTGGTTTAAAAAGTTGTTCCCCTAATAACTATAGACATTGCAGCCCAAGCTCCATTTCCTGTGGAAGTAAAACTCCTGCCAATATGTCTGACAGCCCTGCCTTCAGAGTCTCAAAACTTCATGCTGATACTGTTTTACAATATCTTTTTCCATTCCAGAATACAAATCCAGTAGAATGTGTGTGTGTGTGTGTGTGTGTGTGTGTGTGTGTGTGTGTGTGTGTGAGAGAGAGAGAGAGAGAGAGAGAGAGAGAGAGAGAGAGTAATCAAATATAAAAAGTAATGAGCGTGAAAGGTTAACATTCTAAAAAAAAAAAAACGGAAGCCATTAGGGACTTCTTGAGACTTGGCTTATGCTGACCTCTTTGAACCTGCACCAGTTGCATACCAAAAATGTCTATAGCACCCTGTCCTGTCCGTTTCAAATCCTCACACAATGATAAGACAATGGAATTTTTAAGTAAACCAAAGGAGTTTCTAGCCAAGCTCTTTTTTCTCCCAAGCCATGTGAAAAATGTGTTGAATACAACGGACCAAGGTGGTGGCGTGTTGTTCTCCACGCTCTCACAGGGCTGAGTGGAAAGCGGCTCTTGACCACTTGCCCAGGAGGACTTCAAACAGTATGAAGTCCCCAACCAGCAAACTGGCACTCAGCAGCCTTGTTAGCACAACCCTGATATGTAAGTCCCAGGAGGCAGTTTTTCCAGTCAAGGGTGGAGTCAAAGAAGCCAGCAGACCAAAGTGAGAGCCAGATGGAAAATCACAGATGCAACACACAGCCATTTTGTCTTAGGAATAAAAATGGTGTTGCAGCCACCGTGGGAGCAGGTTAGCTTTCTTTCCCTGAGTTGTGCAACAGCTTCTGCTCTAGAAGATGGGGACAGACAGTCACCTTGCATCAGACCCTCTGTGTTCCAGGAAGTTTATTAGAAATGGTCTTTCATAAATATATTTTGATGCAAGTTCCTTTCAGCTGTTCTAGAGACAAAGGTCTAAATGTTGAGCTTTGCGGTGAACTTGGGGTCAGATTGAATTAGCAACCCAAGTGACTGGGTTAATTCAGCCCAATTAACCAGGGTGAAACTGTTAGGAGATGATTTGTACCTGAGTAACATTGGGTGAGGTTCCAGACCTGGAGGCAACACTTTGAGACACCTCCTTTTCGGGTTCAAGTTTTTCGACTGTGGCCGCTAGTAAGAAAATAAAAGAACCAAATCGAAAGCTTCCCAGAAGCTGAAACGCAGAGTTGATTGGTATGGCCTGGGCTCAACCAGAGAGCCCAGTACTGAGAACAGCTCTTGGGCTGTGACAATATGGACCTTTCCTAACTAGTCACCATGGCAACCCGACCATGTCCTCAAGGCAAGTTCAGCTTAAGACTTCCAGAGGCTGTGAACACTGAGAACTATTATGTCTCCCCTCCAATCAGCACCCTTGTTCAAAATGTCATTCAAAATATTATTTTATAGAACTGTTTAATAAGAGCAGAAGAATCCAAAAATAAGAACTAGCTTTTCCCATAATGTCTATTTTGATGCGAGTCCTCCAGTCTCATGTCGTTTGCAACAACTTTTTTTTAACTACAACTTTGGTGTCCCATTGGAGACAGAATTTAAAGTGATTTGGCTGCATTTTCAGAGAACGGCCTAATGTCCACAGACTCAGAGGTTTGAAGCCTTGGGATCCTAGACCTGCTTTTGCCTCAAGCACCCAGAGCCAAGGACGCTCAGTGAGGAAGATTCCTGTCACTTTCAGTGTTGTTCACAACCCAAGTCCCTCCTGGCTCTCCTACATTCACACTGAGTCACTCCATGGCCTGCTGTCACCAAAACTATGAAGGAAGACAGGGCCATCAGGGGCTAAGCTAATAGTCCAGGGCAGGTACAAGCATAGGCTGGAATCAGGGCAGGGGTGGAAGTCACTGGATGAAAGAATAATGGGAACAAAAAATCAAGGAGGTTTATGGTATGTCAGGATTGTGAGGAAGGACAGAAGAGTCAGGGAGAAGGGGGCTTCTCATTTAGGTCACAAGGATGATTTGGTGTTCCCAGTGAACAGAAATTATAAAGGGAGAAGGAAGAGGAAAGAGGGGAAAGGGAAGCATGATGACTGGAACTGGGTGGGCTGGCCTGCTGGCTGCTGCAGTGACCCACTGTGTGAGAGGGCCCAGATGTGCACATAGCTTATGAGGAGTACTGGGGAGGCACTGGACAGCAACAGCTCTGGGAGCTAAAACAAGACAATGGAGTAGGAACAACCACAGGAGAGTAACTGTGAGGAGTGAGGAGATACACTCAGGAGCTGAGAAGCAGCTCAAGGAAAAGTCTTCTTCTAGAGAAGGACTTGGACAATGTCCTGGTCAGGTTGGGTATATTTGAAATGAAGAAAGAGCTACAGTTTGTATGAGGCAGCTTCGGCCCTCTCAGAGACTAGGAAATGATGCTGTGGAGCAACGGAAGTCTGGGAAAAAAGTGAAAAGTTGGAAGAGCTCGAAGGCATTCAGAGGGGATCAAGGTAGAAAGGGGAGTAGGGAAGCTAGGTGGTGAGCAAAGAGTAGGACACACCCAGGCAGGGCCTCTGAAGAACACAGAATGCTCAGTGGAGAGACTGGCAAGTGAGCAAGTGCACAGCTTTGGATTGATCTTCCAGTATTTGGGGGAAAGAGGAGAAAAATCATTCCCAGATTAACATAGACCATAACTAGGCATTTCGAAAGTCCTACTTTAGTGAGACCTATTTTTTTTTCCTAAACTATGTGAGAAAACTGGCTTCATATACATATAATTTTCTGTAGATAGATAGATGATAGATAGATAGATAGATAGATAGATAGATAGATAGATAGATAGATAGGCGGATGGACAGACAGACAGTCAATTTCACGTGTAAACTTGAATGGGCCTCGCAGTCTTTCTCCTTGGCCAAACACTTGTGTGTGTCTGCAAGGTTGTTCTAGACACTGTTAGCATTTGAACAAGTGGGCTCTTCAACGTGGGTAGGCCTCGTTCAATTAGCTGAAGGCCTAAATATAACCAACATTCTGGACACCACACCCCTAGGTAAAATGAACTTTGCCTGGCTGACTGCCTTCCAGTTGTGACATTCTGTTTTTCCTGCCTTCCTGATTTGAAAGGAAGCACCAGTTTTTCCTGGGTGCTGAGTCTGTGGAATCCACACTGGATCCACACCACTGCTTTCCTGGCTGTCACACTTTTGGAGTTGAACTAGAACTATATCAAATGCTTTCCTGGATCTAGAACCCACAAATTGCATGTCATGGGAGCTGTCAGGCTCTCTAACTGAGTGAGCTGGTTCCCTACACATCTCTTTCCATGATACAGAGGTCTTGTTGGTTCTGTTTCTTGGGAGAACCTTGACCAATGCATACATAATAAACCCACATTTCCATATATGGAGAGTTCCTTGCTCACCAGAATGTGAGGTTGCCTTTACATCTACTGTGTGTGTATGCTTTTTTTCTTTCCCCAAAAGTCAATTTTGCACAAAAAGCAGTTGGCAAATATTAATCATGAACCTGGAACTTATTTTGTACTTGTGTTTTTCCAAATTGGACCTTTCCTCTGGTCGTTCCTATGGGTGCCCTGACAGCACACACATGCAGCCTCAGTGGGTGCTGTTCATGTCAGCATGCTGGCCTGTGAGGAGAAGCAAGGGTCCCAAGGACATGTGCTTCAGAAAAACAAGCAGGATCTACTGGAAAGACATGTGAAGCCAGGAGGTAGGTTTCACCATTTGTCACGGGACAAATCATTTTGTTAATTAATGACATCTCTTGTTGGAGTCCATTTCTGGTTCTCGCCTCTGCCCAAGAAATCTAAACTTACAATCTTAAATATTCATTACTGAAATTCTACCAGGTTAATCTACCACTCCCAGCATGACCCACAGCGATAACAAAGGCACTAAAACATATTTATACAATTAATGGGGAGCCAAGGGGCCCTAAGTCCAACCATGAAAGTGGCTTCTGGAATAAAGAGGGCGACCCAGGGCTGCACTCAGGTTTTATTCATTGGAGAAGTGGGAGTGGCTCACGAAAGGGAATTTTGGGAAAAAGGTGAGCTCTGAAGGGAACTGTGGGAAGAAAGTGAGCTCTAAAGGGAAGTGTGGGAAGAAGGTGAGCCGTGGGCTGGGCTAGGTAGGAGGCCTGCATTCACCTCCGCCATATTTAGAGATTTACAAAGGAAGTAATTTGCATTATGCTATTGAGATAGCATCTAATATTTGGGGGGTCTGGTGCTTTGGCTCTGATGTGTAATCTTTTAAGACCCAGGAAGTCATAGCCTCTATCTTGAGGCTCGATCCCAGCTGACACCATGGAGCACTGGCTCTTCGTCCTGTTATCAGGGAAACACACGTGCCATCTTCAAAAATTACCACCAGCACCTTGGCTAGATCAATAAGGCCAACTGAAAGGATAATGAGATTTTGGGGATCTGGTTCTTCAGCTCTGATGTGTAGCAGTTTCAGTAGCAGTTTCATGTTCCATTTAGAGCTTCCATTTCCTCTTTTATTTCAACATAATCAAGATGTCAGGAGTTTCCTCCATGTGTCCTAAGATCTGTATAAATTGAGTCAAAACCCTAGCTCCATATGCTAAAATCTGGACCATCTTTTATAAGATCTGGAAAAGAGCTGGGCGTGATGATGCACACCTGCAATACCAGAACTTGGGAGGCTGAACCTGGAGGATCAGTGCAAGTTCGAGACTAGCCTGGGCTACAAAAGTGAGCTCAAGGCCAGCCTGAACTGCATAGTGAGACCCTTCTCAAAAAGACACACACAAAAAAATCTGAAAACAATCTCTGGAAGGTCTTGTGGATTTAGGATATGATAATATCCAACACCATGATGGCCATCTGGCCATTCCACGTCCATGTCTATAACCCATGTCCATTTGGCCCTGCCATGCGCCTAGATATGAAACTCAATCCTTGCCTCCATCTCCCCAAATTCCAAACACATTAAATCCTCAGAACCTCCAAGACAAAAAAAAAAAAAAAAAAAATGTGGCATCTTTTCTCCTAAACTATCAAAACTATCTCACCAGCCTTTTGTGCATTTGTGTACTCCCAGGGTCCATGTCACCCCTGTGGTGTCAGCCTCATTCTGTTCCTCTAAGAGTAGAACTACTATTTCCTTGTTCTGAGCACTTTCATCCTTTAATTGACCACAGACTCTTCTCACCTGCTTTTCCAGATGTCTCAGTAGAGTGTTACTAGAAACAAAGACTGTCCCCAAGAAGCCAGGTTCCAACTGCTAAATGATATATTCTTCACGCCAACTCTCCCAGCATGAAGCACAGTAACGGCAGCCTTGCTGCTCTGTGAAGATCTGTCAGCGCCGTAGTCTCACACACAGTCCAAGAAGCCCTCACTATCTGGTTCACTGTGTAAACCAGCCGGCTGTTGAATATCAAAAACACAAAGGCCTTGAAGGCCCAGCTTTCAGACAGAGTTTGAGGTCCCTCTGCGTGGAAGCCAGTGCTGGCCTTCAATAGCATGGACCTTTCCAACTGATAAGCCACATCTCACTCATGTGCTAGGAGAACTTGTGGTTAAAAATGCAAACAGATACAGACCATGTTTACGACTGAAATATTTGCATGAGTTGAAATGCTATTTCCATCTATTTGTGTGGCGCTTTCTATTAATTTCTAAAATCAATAAAGCCTATTTGGCGACGCCCAGGGGCTACACTGAACAGCACCTGCCTTTGGCCTTCCTGGTGCATCAAGCAGTCTCTCGGCTGAGTCAGTTCTCATTTACTCAGTACCAGCAGTGAGTGGGTTTGGGAGAACATGTGAACTTTTAAATCTTACTTTCCACAGTCTCGTCTCCAAATAATGAAGGCTTATATAATTTTTGTCCTTATTTTTGTTATCCAGCATTAAATGCTACAAAATGAAATACAATTGATTTTACTTCTTTTAGTTGTTTCTTTTCATTTTAATTAATAATTTATATTGGCTTTTAATGTCAACAATTAGCTAGTTTGATTCTTTTCTTCATGTATTTGGCATAGGGTGTACAGGACACTCAGGGTCTCACTACGTAGATCAGACTCATAGTGATCCTTCTGTTTTCAGCCTCCCAAGCACTGGGATTACAGGCACGTCACCACACCCAGTCTTAATCTCCACCTCAGCATGCCCTGGGGGCAGGGCTGGCACAGCAGGCCCGGGATCGAATCCCACTGCTACACTCTGCCCAAGCAGGCGCTTTAGTCTGCTGAGCCATCTGGCTGGCCCTTGCTAGTTTGACTCTTGATGGAATGTCAAAGTCAGCATTTTATAGAAACATATGTAATATATATTTTGAAAGTCAAACAATGTTTAAATATGCCTTAATACAATTGATTTTAAAGGATGTTATGATCTGAACCTCAAGTGTCACCCAAAGGCTCATGGGCTGAACACTTGGTCTCTATTAGGGGAGTGGTGGAAACTTTGGTGGGTGAAGCCCTGTTGGGAGTTGAAGGTATACACTTTGCATGGGTTCTGGGACCCATGACCCCTTTCCCCTCTCTCTTTGCTTTCCAGCCTTAGTTTGGACAGCTCTGCTTTTCCACACACTCCTCACCATATGTGTTCTCCCTCAGCACAGGCTGAGAGTGAGGGGGCCAAGAAACCATGGACCAAACCCTAGAGTCCATGAGCTGCAGCAAAGCTTTTCTCAGCCAAGCTGATGAACATGGATGCTTAGTTACAGCAATGGCGAGCTGATGACCACAAAGGGTTATGAACCCGTTGACAGCTTCAGAATATCAATTTTCAGATGTGTTTGGGCCTATGTGAGCATAAGCAAAACTGGTGTCTTATAAAATTTTAGAATGTGTACTGTAGGTAGCATTAAATGAATTTTTTAATATTATACTGCATATAAATCATATGTTTAAGTTTTTGATGTTCTTTAAAAATGCAGGTGTTGCAGTTCAGGCCATGAGTGTCCCGTAGAGAGCTCATGGGCTCATAGGCAGGGTTTTTGAACAGTCACTGGATTATGGAGGTGAGGTAGCTGACAGGATGTTGGGAGGGCAGGTCTGGTCAGGAGACGCAGATCACCGCAGGCGTGACCCGCAAAGCTCCGCCTTCCTCTCCAGCCCCTCCCTCCTCTCTCTGCTTCCCTCCTGCTGAGGTGTTAGCAGCTTCCCCTCCTGCATGCCCTCTGCCATGCCATTTTCCCCCAGGGAGCCAACTGACCCTGGACCTTAACCCTGAGCCAAAAATCAACCCCTCATCCTTCAGGCTGTGGGTGTCTGGTGTAGTGTCTCAGAGACAAGAAAGTTTCTCAGATGGTGGTTTATCTAAAAACTTTTTGGAAAGCTACTGTTTCTGGAACCAAAAGAAGGTCTATAATCCTTCTAAGTACTTTGTATGTAGATAGACTTCAATGTTTCTGACTTTCATTCTTTCATCAGTAGTCTTTGATCCAAACCAGGGAGACATCAAACTCACAAAACAAGTGTAGAAGTGTACCAGAGTGTCCAAAGCCTTGTTTAGGCAACATGATGAGGCTTATCACAAACTTTAATCTTAAAGACCCAGTCATTCTTCTCTGCTGCCTAAATAACACTTATTCACAGGCTAAAGTTATCAAGAGAAGTGATGGAGCCAAGCAAGCCAAGCCCAGGACCTATACAAAACATTCATCTCCCAGGGAAAGATCTGAATGTTTCTGAATATCTTCAAGTGCAAAACAAAAACCAAAGCACTTTTATGGGATTGGTTGCGATAGTCCTCGGCAGAGCTCCAGACACGATGAATTACAGTCACCCCTTGAAGCCTACGGGGAATGAGCTCCAGTATTCTTTGAGGCTAGCAGAGCCTACAGCTGTTTAAGTGCCCTAAATAAAACCATCCTGTATGTGCATGTAGCTTATGCTATCCTCTTCCCAGTTACTTTAAATCAACCCTAGAGCACCTCATACAAAGTAAATGTTATGTAAACAGTTGTTACAGTATATTTTTAAGGTGTAATGATAAGAAAAAAAGTTTGTGTGTTTGATACAGACAAAAATCTTACCAGCAACTGACTGTATGTGAAAATACAGAGGGCCAACTGTACAGCTGCCCGTTAACATGAATACTCCACTCTCACTGTGTTGCACATAGCTCCCTTGACCAGCCTGTATGTTTGCCTTCAACCCCGTGCTTAGATTCTAATGCTTAGAGAAGTTTTATTGACGTCCAGTCATACGACGATGATAGCTCTGAACATGATGATCAATGTGAGGTTTTTCCTCACAGAGTGCAGGGTGTACTTAGAGGTGTTAGTGACTGGAGATGTCAAATGAAAACAGCCTGAGATGGAACTGAAGGTTTTTGAAGAACTGAAAGTGAACATTGTTCTCAGTGTCATTCAAGAGACTTCCATTCAACAGAGGAAAGGCATTCAGCATAGCCCAGGTAGAGGCACTGACTAAAGAAACCTGACTGGTGGCATCTTGATAGCCCATTACTATGGACCAATCTGCCCAGTGGGTTGTTTCTAGGTGATGTTAGAAGTGGGATCCCATAGGGCTCTTGGGAGGAGTGAAGCAGGCTGAACTTAGTAATCACCTGCCTCACACAAATACAATGAATGTTGGTAGAGGGCACATGGGAGCAAAACACGTATGAGATAGAAAGAAAGTTATTATGGGGATTGTGGGAAATGGAGGACTGCTCTATTCTGTGGTTCATGGTGGAAACACTGAGCTACTCTTTTGATCGGCCTTCTCACAGGTCCCTGTCCCCTGAAGCTACTCAGAGGGCATTACTGAACAGGTAGCAAAAGATGCCACTGAAGGGCTGGCGAGATAGCTCAGTGACCAAGTGCCTACTTTAACAAGTGACTGGGGTTCAATCCTGGATCTCCCCAGTTCTGCCCCTGGAGCACTCTGAGCTGGCAACCCAGTCCAGGGGTGGTGATGCACACCTATAATCCTAACGTGGGGGAGGCTGAAAACAGAAGAATCACTATGTGTCTGAGCTGCATATTGAGACTCTATACCAAAAACATAAAATGAAAGAAAAAAAAAGACACTGCAGATGCACTCAGAATGCCAGCACCAACAGCCCCCTGCCAACATTACTGGACCATCTCTCTTCCTTTCCTGGGACCCATCTGTAGCCACTCTCCTGTCAACGGAGGATTCCAGAGGGACGTTCTGACCAATATCAGCTCTGCCTTTGCAAACTTTGCTGACCTTTTTAAGTCCCTGGATGATTGCCTCTCTATCCATGAGAGAACCAAAGGGAACTTTATCCTCTAACAATTTGAGGAGACATTGGGAGAGGTTTCTGGCTAATTGTAATGCTCAGGAACTCCTGCTACAATGACCTTCCTGTCAGACCTACAGACAGTAACGAGGCACGGCAGCCTCCATTGCCTCACCCAGGGTGACATGCCTGGAGTGATACCCAGTTGCTGCTAGAGCTCCAGCCACCTGGCCTCCCCTTCCCAGTGTTTTCTCTGCCAAGGGAACACTAGGGCCTCTGCTTTCGCAGGCTTGGGCTTTGACGGATGGCAGCTGGACAGAAATCCTAACAGCAGCACAGAAGAGTGGCTTGGGGCACTGGGGACATGACCTAGATTCAAATGTCTCTACTGCTTATTAGCTGAGCAGTTTGGAGCAGTGTTGTGGACTGTACCAAGCTACACTCCCTCCAAATGCATATATTGAAGCTTGAGCCCCCAACATAGCTAAATTTGGTGATAGGACCATTAGAGAAGTAATGACCACTAAATGAGGTCATAAAGATGGAGTCCTGGTCCAGTTGAACTGGTGCTCTTTTAACAGCAGGAAGGGACACGAGGGATACTGGAACACTGAGAAAAGGACATGCGACAACACAGCAGAAGGTGAACATCTGGTAGTCCAGGCGAGAGGCCACAGAAGAAACTAAGCCTGGGGTGAGTTTGTCTTCCTACCTCCAGAACTGGGAGAAAAGAAGTCTCATTGCTTGAGCCTCTCAGCCTATGGAATTTTATTGCAGCAGCCCTCATGAGCTGCTGCATGCAGGGTTTCCAGGCTGAGTTTCCCATCACCTCTGTACATGGACAAAACCTGACAAAGCCAAGAGGATGAAATGACACGGCACATATAAAGTACTAGACCAGCGCCTAGCCCTGAGAAGGGACGAAACCTAAACGCAATGCTCATTTCAACAACCCATCGTCCCAATTTGACAAATGCGTAAAAGCAGCCCCGGAGAAAAGAAGCCACAGATCTGAAGCAGGCAACAGCATGAGATGTGGAGCCAGGCATCAGAACTGCCAGGTCATCATTCTCCTCCTTTACAGGGGCTACCTGGATCTCTCCCCTCACACCAATGTATAGTCATAGCTAGGGATGAGAGTCTGGGTTTCACCTGAGTTCTGACCCAGGGCCAGCCACCAGTCAAGAGGAATGAGATGCTGGAGATCCCTGCTATGGTACGTCAAGCAATCTACCACATGTTTAACAGACATAACATAAGTGTAACAATTTCAAATCGTAATAGCAGAGGTGCTATGTGAGCACCAAGAGGCTGACAGAAAGCTTTCTCCCAAGAAAGACATTCCAGCCAAATGCAGAGCCAAACGTGATAACATCTAGGGAATTGAGCATGCAAAGGCCCCGGGGCAGCACAGGCAGAGGCTGTCATATCATGGAAAGAAACAAATCTACACATCCTTTGGCAAATTCATTGAAACACAGAACGGCAGCTCATTTAGAAAAGAAATCCAAAGAATGCTTAAAAGGAAGGTGACAGTAGAGGTGGCGGTAGACACTGGCCACTGACGAGAAGAGGCAGAAGCTGTGCTAACGCAGGGCACCTCAGCTGGCGAGGGACACAAAGTTCACCTTGTCTGACCACCTAACTTTAAAGAAGTAAAAACTGAGACCCTCAAGTGCCAAGGCCTGAGCAAACACAGATATTCAGACAGCAGCAGCGCCGGAACCTCCCAACTCTTAGCCCAGGAAGTGGTTCATCCCCCTCTTCTTTGCAATGCTTCCCTAAGTCCTGCGCTTACAGAGGAGCTGGAGTAGTCACCTACACTCCAAGGCCCTGGAGGACCCTCTGGTTTCCTGAGGCACGTCCTCCTTCCCACATTTTACTGCAGTGAAACTAGGACTGAGAGAAGCAAAGGGACCTGCCCAAGATGACCCAAGGAGAAAGCACTCTTCTATGGACAGTCCGTCTGCTTTCAGCTCCTGAGGCCTTCCTTAGGCGTCCACGGAGGCAGTATTTGGACAGCTATCGTTTGTACCTCTTACGCTCACTTCTGCTGCTCAGAGCATGCTCAGCTTTGACATGAGGATGAAGTTAGCGCCAGCAAATTATGAAGAAAGCTGAAGTCATGAGAGCAGAAGCCAAAATCCAAACACTTCTAGGAAACTGCAGTGATGAAGAACTCAGACTTTCAGGTTCCACTCCCCCAAAAAAAGAAGCCTATTTTGATGTCCCCCAGAGATTATCATTGCCTCTTCCACGTGCTCCTCCAGCATCCTGGAGCAGCTGTCACTGTATTCGTTTCCCTATATTTCTTCTCCTTTTTGAAAATTTATTTTTCTGTTTTTTATTCATTTTAATGAAGAAAAAAATAGCAATGAAACATTTTCAAGACAAGTTAGTATGACAGTTACAATAATTAATGCACCCATATTGTTGTCCTCATAGTAGTTCTTCAAGGGACAAGATGTGGACATGATATCTTGTTTGTATTAGTACAAACCTTTCTTCTCATTGAACTAAGAGAAAGTAGCTGCATATCTATCTTAACTATCTTGCATGTACATATATTTTTTTCACAATAAAATTGTCCTTTATTTATATCTCCCTTTTTTGTTTTGTTTTGTCACAGATGAGGGTTCCATTACTCTTTTCTGTTTTAATTAATTAATATTAGCTAATTTATTTCTTACAGGGTCTCACTGCACAGCTCAGACTCGTAGTGATCCTCCTCCCTCAGCCTCTCCAGCACTGGGGCTGCAGGTGTGCGCTAACGCATTTCATTGACCTAGCATTTGGGAGCCCACATGGCATGTAGTACTAGGAATCAAACCCAGGTCCTTGCGCTTGCCAGGCAGGTGCTTAGACCATCAAGCTAACTCTCCAGCCCAAAGACAATTTCCTCTTGCTTTCTTATTTTCGGTACTGGGGATCACACTCAGGACTTTGTGTTTGCCAGCCAGAAACTTAAGCCTCTGAACTATCTCCCCAGCCTGTAATGTTTTAAACTAATACAATTCTTTAAATAAACGGAAAATAGAAATGAAATGAAATGAATTGGTAATAAAGTATCAGTCAACTCAAGGCGTAAATATTCCTAGTGTGACCATGTTAGAGCACCAGGGAAGCTGGGAGACACTTGTCTCTGTCATGGAGCTGTGCGCACCCCCAAAAATGAGTCAGCTGCAATGCGAGCCGCATGTTGTGTGGTGTGCTGGCCCCACCTCCCTTGGGGCTCTGTCACCTAGGATGCAATTTACCAAATCTATTAACTAAGGTGGGTAACACTTTGAACAAAAGACTCTGATGGCTCCATCTATGATCCCAACACACGAGTGCCCAGTGGGACATTTGACTATCAAAGGAAATGTGGTCTTTTGATGTGCAGGACCGTCACCCTGATTTCAACACTGGGTCATCTCTTGATTTCATTCCCTCAAGCTTACAACCAAAATCCTCTGCACCAATTTCTAAATTGTCCCTAGGGGGCAGCACCCTCCCCATAGGAAGATCTGTCTTCCTAACAAGAGATCTTTTCTACTGAAAGGACTATTCCTCTCCTCATGAAACAGTTCTCCTTTTTTCTTGATTTCTTATAATTTTGAAAATAATTTGGAGTTAAACAAAGAATCTCTTTAAAAAGATCAAGACAATCAAAACCTATGGCCTGAAGCAAAAGCCACTGGAACCTAGACTTCTGGCTGCTCTTTCCTACGGGCCAACAATGGGACTATTCCCTTCCATGGTAGCACTTTTAACCCTGGTGACCCTACATGCCCACTAGCATCAAGATAAAGGACTGTGTAGGACAAAAAATAATAACTAAGAGGAAATGATTGTCCGAGGCTAGCAAGCGCATTCAGATCTGATCCAATAGCTGAGCCATTTAATTTCCCTGTGGAAACAGATAAAGATCCAAATAAGCAGGTTCAATATCGTATTTCAAAATTCTCAAGACCCATGCTCTGTTTCTAGAGCGTTATTTTACATACACGCTTTATAAATCTCTTGATGAATATTTAAGCCTTGACTGTTCTCCCACAAACCATTAATCTTTGAAATACAGTTTAAGGAAAAAGCTGTGTGGAAATCAAGTGTTAGCATCCAGAATTGATGATCAACAAAGGAGGCCTTGAGCTTTTAAAGAACTCTCTGCAGACTGAAGATGGAGGAGCAATTTCCTCTCATCACCATGGTGATACATGCAGAGAGATGGTGCAGTCCCTTCAGCGTATCTTCTCATTTCTCCTCTGAAAATGGAGAGCATTTGAGGCTACCTGGAAAGAAAAGAGGATGGTAGAGAAAAGGGAAGGAAAGAAAATAAAAATACATATGCCAGAGTCACATCATAAAAACTCAAAATTTCCTAAGAAAAAAATCCCCGTGTTGTTCTTCTCCTCACAAGGATTCTTTTCCAGATGAAAAGGTCAACTGTTCTTTCTATGCTTGCTCAAACTTGGAACTCATGTGTCAATATCATTTTTCAAACATTTATTGGTTGGATTGTGGTACTTACAAAGCACATAGGGTAACATAAAAAATAGAGAAAATATATTGTCTCAGGGTTTTGAGTAAAATCGAGTTTAGAAATTAAATACACATTTTGAAGTTATTTAAGAATGTTGTTGGTGAAGTTTCTCGAGAAGATTCCATCCCTTCCTTCTATGCCAACATCCATACTGTTTCCTGATTCAAGAGGTGTACACATCCTCTCCTTTCCTACATGGGCTACACTTGTGCTTTGGCCTTTGCCTGATATGGGAGGGTTTCTGTTCTGGAATTTCTTAATCTAGACCTTAAAAATGACATGTACCTTCTGGGCATGGTGGTTCACACCTGTAATCCCAGCACTTGGAAGGCCGAAAACAGGAGGATTGCTATAAGTCTGATATGTGTAGTAAAACCCTGTAGATCCTTCGCAGTACTAGAGTATGTTACAATTCTTGATATGCAGAATTCACCCCTATTAAATCAAAACTCTGTGATCAGACCCAAGAAGGAATGAATAAGTGAGTGTTATTCCTGGAGTGTAGAACTGGCTATTGCTTGCATTTGCTTATTTGTCACAAACTGTTTGTACTACAGGAAGCCAGGTACAGCCATCCTATGAGGTGTTCTAAGATAATCTAGAAAAGAGAAAGCAAACCTACCAGGATCGAGCCTTGACAACCACCACAACTAATGTTGCAGATAAATGCAGATGTGAAGAAACTATTCCTGGATATTCTAGTCCAAGTCCTAGAAGACTCACAATAGCATAACAACCATCTAGC
>PVKN010020999.1:0-15713 GCA_004027915.1 Capromys pilorides
GTTGGGACAGCAACACTATTTCTCCCTTGCTCCCTTGCAAGAAACAAGTCAGGTATAGCAGGTCAGAGAACATTTATTTCTCTGTGGCTCAGAAACTCATTAGAAATATCGCATACATTTAAAAGCGTCCATGAAGAAATTAACTTTCTCTCTTCTGCTTAATGGCATAGAAACCATAATAAGTGATGGCATAGCTGAAAATAAATTCCAAACATCTCACTTTTCAAGAAAACACAATGAGTTTGGCATAATGGGTGTCCACATCCCTGCGATCCATTCTGCCATCGCTTGGTCTTCCTGAGGGTCTGCTTTCATCTATGGGACAGAATCCTCCAGTGCTCAGGTCCCTCCCATAAAGTGGCATAGACTTGCACAGGGCCTGCTCATATCCTCCTCTGTACTTCAAATCAACAGTACATTATTAAAATGTCCAATATACTCCTTGTCAATGTTATACAAATAATTGTTAAACAACATTCTTTAGAAAATAATAACAAAAAGAAAACTCTGTACCTGGTCAAATAAAGACAGAGTTAAAAAAAAAAAATTGGCCCACAGTTTTTTGAATACAAGGACACCAAATTTGCATGTACAACGGGCCAAGATACCAGGAACTGTTATTCAAATATTTGTAGCAGGAAGTTATATGGAAAAGTTAAAAATTTCTCAGGAGTCCTAATTAAAGACTATGCTTTTATATTTTTCATTCTAGTGTGCTTCATTCAGCCAAGGAGGGGTTTTTTTTGTTAATCTATAGGTAAGTGCTTATTTTCTTTTCTCACCAAAAATATAATTAACTTTATTTTCACCTACCTCAAGGCTTTCCATGGAACACAGCAAGCTTTTGAAGGTCAGTGTCTGTACTAGTCAGGGTTCTCCAGAAAAACAGAAGCTCTAGGATATAGATACAGATATAGAGATGATAGAGATAGAGATAGAGATAGAGACAGAGACAGAGACAGAGACAGAGACAGAGATAGAGATAGAGATAGAGATAGAGATAGAGATAGAGATAGAGATAGATATGAATGGCTGACATGTCCCACGTGCCATGTGCCATTTTCATGCTGGACAACCAGGAAGGGAGGTGGGACAGACAAGCAGGAGAGCCCCTGAGGCTGAAAATCTGAAAGGAGGAGAGGGAGATACTGTTCTAAGTCTTGCGCAGGTGATGGATACCCGGAGCTCAAGAAGAAAGAGAGCAAATTTACCCTTTTGTCTTTTTCTTGTGTTGAAGCCTTCACTGGACTGGGTGATGCCACTACCAGGGTCAGGACAAATCTGCTTTATTCAGTTTTCAGACTCAAATGCTAACTTATTCCAGAAACGCCCTCACAGACATCCCAGAAATGTTTTACGAATATATGAGCATCCCAGTTAACTGCTTTACCAGTCAGATTGACACATAAAATTATGTGTGATAAATGGGAAGTGTGGGATAAATGGGAAGATCTTGATAATTATATTCTGTTTTCAGCTCTCATTGAGAGAAACTATGAAATTTCAAAAGATATGTTCGCTGTAGCTTTAATGTGGATGTCACTAGAAATTTCATGCACTGCATCTTAAGGTGACTTTAAGAAGCAGGTACCAGGCTGGGGTGATAGCTCTGTGGCCTAAATGTCTGCCTGGCAAGAGCAAAGTCCAAATTCAATCCCTGGTACTGCATGCCATGTCAGCCCCAAAACCAGCCGTGGTGGTGCATGCCTGTAATCCCAGAACTAGGGAGGCTAAGACGTGAGGATCGCTGTGAGTCAGAGCTGCATAGTGAGAACCTGAACCAAATAAATAAATGTTTAAAAGAAGAAGCAGGTACCATAGGAGAAATGTCACGTAAACTTTTGTACTAGAAAATTTTCTACTTGTCTTGAGAGCAGTGAAATACTGATCCTGACTTTCATTTTGCTTTGGCCACCAGGAAGCTCGGCGCTGGTTTGCAGGGCAACTGTGTTTGGATCTATGTGAAACAGTACTCTAGATGGAACTGTTTAGAACTTTATGGCTTAGTATGCCTGTTGCCAGGTTGTTACTTTTCAGTTCTGAACTCACCCCTTCTGTCGCTCTGTGAAAATGGAAAATGGTTCTGTAACTATTTTCCCTTTATTAGCAGGTACTTGGCTAAGGCTTTAGTCAGAGCTCAGAAAGGGCTCACAGCAGAGAGAGTTTTTTGGTTTTTTTTACTGACTCTGGCCTTTGCCCTCCAGGCTCTGGCAGGGCTCATAGCTCCTTAGGATCTTCCCAGAGCACAGGTAGCTTCCCCAGTGCCCAGCCCCTGCAGCAGAAGTGGCCTCCCCCAGCCTGGCCTCTGCAGTGCACAGTGGTCAGTATCACCCGCAGCAGCATCTCCCCAACACCCCTGGAGCAGATTTACTGCGGAGTTCCTCTGGTGAGGCACCTTACTGTGAACAGATTTCACCAACACCCGGGAGGGCCACTTTCAGCAAGCTCCTGAGGACTAATTCCTAGCTAATTCCACCAGCTCAGCCTCTCTGGGTCTCTGCGGCCAGCTAGTCAGCAGCAGCTGCACCCTCTCCAGTGAGGTCTGGCTCTCAGCCCTTGATCCATGGAGCCCTTGTGCATTTTATATCACCTCCCTGCCCCTGCAGCTACTGCAAAACGTGTTACCCTCCAGTTCTACTGTTTTAACATTATTATTTCATTACTTCATAGCATACAGACTTTCTCAGGTGTACCTCAAATTATTTTTTATTACTTTTAATAAGAAATAACAATGAGACAGTTTCAAAACATGTTAGTAGGACAGCCACAATAACTAAGACAATGCATGTTGTTATCTTCATAGTAGTGCTTCAGAGTACAAGATGCAGACAGGATAACTTTTCTAAACACTAGGTGTACCTTAAATTATGCATGAAATTTAAAGGTTATTACTCAATTGAAAGCATATGCAAATGAGCATCCTGTCTACTTACCTAGCTGTGTACAGCTCCCAGAAAAGAATCAGGCATAATACAGTAAATCAACTATTTGTGTGAAGATAATGAGGCTGAGGAGCCTAAGTTTCCATCACAGGTTAAACTCTCCTTCCCCTACATCTGAATCAGAATCCTTAGATGTTTAAATGTTAGTATAAAGAATGACAGAGCTATGAGAGACACTCAAATCAAAATTTTACTTCTTAAATAATTTCTGAAATTCACGTAACCTGAAGCAGACAAGGAATGGATTTGGGAGGCAGCAAATCCAGAGATGGATACATATTCCTGTGGAAAACTATGAGACAGAGCAGAGATTTGTAAACCAGAGAAGCAGAATTGACAGTTGCAGGTTAACATACAAACGGCTCAGCACACTGTGATGCCTGAGCCCTGAGGTTTCAAACATGATTCCCACACTGGGCCACACTGAGAACTTCCCAGGTGAGCATCCACTTCATCACCACTGGCCTGGGGACTGAGAGCTGCGGTGTGGTGCATGTGGTCAGGAGTGCTCTGGTTGTGATTTGCAACCCATGAGTAATGTGCAAAACTTACAGGATGTGCCCCGAGCAGCACCTTAATCTTGGCATCTAACAGCAGAGCACCTACCTCCAGGATTGTCACAGGATAAAAAAGAGCAACAGAAAATGAATACCTTTAGCATAGCACCTGACGCAGAGACTTCTTAGCAGTGGAATCCCTCCCTCTCCTTGCATGGTGTGCTAGGGCTGCCGTAGCAGAGTCCCACACACTGGCGATCTAGGATGGCAGTATGGCACTGTTTCACAGTGGTAGGCCAGCTTTCCAAAATGAAGGGGTCAAAAAAAATTTAAAAAATAAAACTAAAAATATTTCTTTTAAAATGGAGGGGTCAACTTGACTGAACTTTGATGCCTGAAGAACAAGGGTCTCCTCTTGCCTCTCCCACATTCTGGTAACCCCACACATTCCCTTGCTCTGTGCATGCCTGTTTCTGTGTGTGAACATTTTTTATGAGGACACTAGTCATATTGGATTGCACAATAACCTAATAACCTCATTTTAACCTGGTTAGCTCTCTGAAGAATAAAGCCACATTCTGAGGTACTGAGACTTCAACATATTTGGGGAGAGGGCCGTATTGCTCACCTTTAATTTCTGCCCAGAGCAGCAACCTTCCTCCTCCATAGGACACTATGAGTGCGGAGTACAATTTCTGCTCTACCAGTTTGCAGAACATAAATCATAATCTGTCTACCTAGGCAATGCAGAGGTGAGTGCACAGCTGAGAAGCTGCCTCAGCCTTCTCTTCCTCCCTTGCTCTGGGCCTCGCCTCTATGGCTGCCTTCAGCTCCTCTTCATCCAGCGCTCTTGGCCTCTGTCCTACCCCAGCTCCTTCCTCGAGCTGTCACTCCATGTGCCACTCACCCTTCTCTTGATTTCTCTTCTTAATCTCATCCCAGAATCTAAAGACACAACTGCATAGCACCTGCTCTAAACTCTTGCACAGGTTGATACACTGTGTCAATTTGAGGAGCTTAGAAGTTTGATTAAGTGACTCAGCAGACAGCCAGGATTCTTAGTTTACAAACATCTTCATCTGTGCAAGAGGAGGGCATGGGGCCTGTACGAGTTCTACACCCCCAGCCCCTGGGTAGCTTGTTTATGATGTAAAGAGGGTAGAGAGGCTGGCTAGAAGCCACAGCTGCTGCCCTTCCCTTTGCTCTTGGCTGTTTTCTGCTGTCATGGACTACCGCTGTCTGCTATGTGCCACTCTGCCTGGGAGCCAACCAGGTATGGACTGAAACTACCACAGCCTTCCTTCCTTCATTTTGGGTGTCAGGCATTTTGTTTCAGCAGTGAGAAAAAAGTAACTGAGACAACTCTCTAGACTTTTGCAAAGCAGAAGCAACATAGAAAACAAGGCAGAGACAAGGAGAATGGCAGGTTAGGCCATCTAAAGAGAAAACCCACCCATTCCTTTGCTCGAGCCTAAGTCATTTGAAATGGAAGAACTTTGGGTAAAAGAAGTAAATTTTGCCACTGACTAGTAATATCAGGGCACTGAGCTCCTCTGTGGACTATTAGACTCAAGGGAAGGGCTTCTTACCATGTGTGTGTGCATGCAAGCATATGTGCGTATATGCGTGTGTGTATGTGTATGTTTGTGTGTGTGTATGTGTTTGTGTGTGTGTGTGTGTGCATGCATGCAAGACACATGGGGGGGGGTGTAGAGGAATAAGAAATTCAAAGATTCTCCCAAGATTTGTTAAGCTAGAGTCTTCGCAAAAGTTGCCCAGCACTGCCTCTTTCTCTCCTCTCCTCTCCCACCTTCCTCCCACCCACCCCCACTCTAAGAACACTGGTTTCTTCCACCTTACAAGTCCCAAATAGAGAAAAGGAAGATTTGGATGGCACTAAAGAGGCAGCTCATTATATTTAGGAATGGCTCACCAATTAAAAGTGTTCCAGGTTCTTCTTGCCTCAAACAAAGAACTGGAAGAGACACACCAATAATGGTGCCAAAAAGTTTATTTGACAAGTGCAGTGTGAATGAGTCCAGGAGAATCTAGCTCAGTGGAATAAACTTGGGCTGAACAAAGAGAAGAAGAGGGCCTAAGCAAGATAAAAGTACATGCTGCATTCAGACGCAAAGCCTTACCCAGGGTAGCAGCTTTTGGCCACTCTTTTTTGTTGCCAGCTATATGTAGTGAGAACATGTTCTACCTATGAGGTCCTCACATTGCCATAGGGTCCTGTAATAGACAAGTTCTGCTCATTTCCACGTCCCTGGCCAGCTTTTCCATGCCCTCTCTCCTATAATCTTCTGCAGCCATGTGCATGACCAGCTCTGAAAAAGGGTAAAAGACTTCCCAAGTCCAAATCCAGCAGCTCCTTTGGGGCCTCTAACTGTCATCTTTAGGATCTTTCTTACATTAAAGACATCTGTGTTCCCCACACAACTGGTAAAACCAAAACACTGTATCATTAATACCCACTAACATTTGCATGAGCACCGGGCTATTCTACTTGCTAACAATCAACTTAAATGCCTACCCTAGGGGAATAAATCCAACCATATTCATATGTTTGTTTTGTTCTCTGCTGTAAGTCCCTGTATATAAAATCTGATAAGCATCTACCTCCATAAAATGGGAACAAAATTATACCTAGACCACCATGTGACTAGAAAAATAAGCCAATACATTTAAAATTCATGCTCCCAGAAAATATAGGCTATTATTATTATTAATAACTAAGAAAATAAGTAAAGGGAAAGGGAGAAATTCTAAAGAACTAAAGTCACAAGGCTCAGTAGAAAGATGAGGAAGAGAAAGATTATAAGAAGATGCTGACTCAAAAGGACACAGATAAAACCAGCAGGCAAAGAAATGTCTTGGGCCCATGGTACTTTTCAAGGCCCCCTGAAGCCATTTGCCCCTGGATTGAGCCCAGTATCTTCTCACTGTTTTGCTGTGGTGAGTGAAGCAGGATAATCAGAAGCCCTGGGAGGAAGTGGTCACAAATCAGAAAGTACCTGTATCCCTGAGTTTCCAAAACTGATCCAGATAAACCAGGGACACATGACTCTAGAAAGTAGGTGTTCTAGATTCCTACTAAACTCATAAGACAGGAAAGAGCCTAAAAGAGACGCAAAATGCAGCAGCACAGAGTTTTCTGAAGTATAATACAGGTGGCATGCAGGAAAAAATATTCAATTGGGTTTTTAGGTTAAATAGTTCTTTAGGCTAATTTTCACAGAAATTCTATTGTGTAAATGCACTGTAAGGCTCAGATGTGGACACTGTGTGCCCCATTTAGGAAACACATTTGATTGAAGAAGCCTGTTTTTAAAAAGAGTATCCAGGTACTGGAGCATCTCTCAGAGCCCTGGGGTTGAAGGAGAGCGCTAGCAAGCATCTCCTGGGGCACGCTAGCTAGGCCCCTGGCCTTGTTTCCTCATCTCAACAATGAAGAGATTCGATCCATGGTTCTTGGCTGACTTCACGTCAAATGTGCAGTGAGAAGCTGATAAAGGCTACTGATCCTTTGCTTCTAGCAAGGTATATGTTACACATCTGCCAGATGTTTATTCACTGAATTTTAGGGAATTAAGAGTCTCTTACCTGTGTTTTCTGATCTCTTCTATCTCTAAGACGGTGAAATTAGAAGACTGTAGTGATAGATATCCATTGCTTCTCCCTGTCCAAATTCTCTTGCCTTTCTTTTTGGTAACAACTTACAATTTCACTTTGTGAGGCCACCTCCTAGTCCACCTGTTTCAGAAAAAGATAATTGGTGTGCAATGGGACATGTCACTCAATCCCAACCAATCAAAGTGCTTCATGCACCTGGCCACAGTGAAGGGACCACAGAGAGACACAGCCTGACATGTTGAACTTCCAGGTGAAAGGAATGAAATTAACAAAAGAAGAAAAGTAAGGAAAGGTAGAGGGAGAAGAGCAGAGGAAAGCTGAGAGGGAAAGGAAAAGAAAGGAAAGTCTTTCCATTGTGGCTACTAAGCTAGCAAAATGAAAGTCTTGTCCTAGCAGCCACCCTTATCATTGCAAATAAAGTTATTCCTGACAACATTGTCTGAATCATCTCTGAAGTCCATGTCTTCCCACCAAAATATCTCATTCACATGAGCCAATAAATATTCTCTTCTGTTTAAATTAACTTGCAACACCAAGAGTGTTGAATAATTCAGATCTCAATCTCAGCAGTTCCAAAGCTGCTGTGAGACTCAATTAAGGGGACACAGTATAAATGCTGAGCCTAAATTAAGCAGAAAACAACTGTGGGAGACATTAATGGATGACCACACACTCATGAGTGCTGGTAGGGTCCAACTGTAGCCCCTTGAGAACAGCGCACTTGGAAGGCCCTAGGGCCCCAGACAGTTTATTTTCCCTGCTACTTGCTGTCTGAAATGCCACCCTGGAGATCTAAGTAAGAAGCGAAGAGGAGGTGTAGAGGGAGTTATACAGTCTTCAGTGAATCTAATAGAGGCTATCCATTTTTCTTTCAAAAATAAACAAAATATTTAAATGTAATTTCAGGAGTTTACACATTCCCTGAAACCTCAAATTGACTCTCAGGATTTCATCCCTTCACTTCAGGAATATAGAAATTGTAGGCTTTATTAATAAGAAAAGTTCAAGTTTTTCCAAAGAGTTCACATAGAAAACAAGGAAAAAGAGAGACACCAGGACGGAAATAGGTACCTGATCCCGACGGTAACTCTGGAGCTTAAACAACTAGCAGCAATTGGTCTATTCCCCATCCCCCAAGACTATTGTTTTAGAAGTTTACCAGTTCCCAGCAATAGGAGCCAGTTTAGCTTGAGCCTCACATGCTCTTCGTCAGATTTGAGATTAATCTGTTGCTTACAGTTTTGATTTATGTTAAAAGCTTTCCCTGGAGACAGGACACTTCAAAATCCAGTCACTCATACCTCAACCTGAGAAGCACATCTTAATAAGAAGCATTAGGAACACTTTAATAAAAAGTAGATGGGACAGTTGTGACAACAGATGTCCTCTAGTCTGGCTCTGCCCAGGCCCACACAGTGAAAGAACGTTTCTTTTAAAAGCAATTGATTCTAACATTTTGAAATATTTTGCTAAATAATTGTTTTAAGCAGTTATATTTTTCCCAATTGTGGGAGGTTTTCTTAAAAAAAAAAAAAAAGAATAGAAAGAAAGAAAGAAATGAAAAGAAAAAGAAATCCCAAGGCCTAAAGAAACTACTTAAAGTTAGATGCAGATAATTTCACAAATTGTCACCTATTTTGCTTCATAATTATTTTCTTTTATCAAAGCTGACCTCTCTCACCAAAAGCTAATTGTTCTGTTCCCAGCCCCCAGGAATCCTCTGCCTGTGACAGTCCAGGCCCTCCTGAGGCCTCCTACACAACCCAAGATAAAGGCAAGGAAGGAGGTGGGCAGCTGAGACCCAGCAGTTTGCCACAACCATCCCACTAAGCCCTACTCTCGGAGGGTTGCTCTTGTCTGAAAAGATGTCAGCTCTAGGCCCCATGTCCCGAGGCTCAGATAAATCTGAGGAAAACACAATACAAAGCAGAGCTTTTGCCAAGAATAAGAATGGCCTCCTGTGTGCCTCTTCCAGTCTCAGACTGGGAGCAGATAATAATTTACATTTGCCTGACTCTTCCACAACCTTCAAAGTGCTTTTCTTTATCTTGCTGCTTATTTGTTTGTTATACTTGGGACTCCACAGGGACAGCAACACATTAAATCTGCTCCATAGCAACTGTATCTCTTATTTCAATGATGTCTGAGTAATCAGCCTACCTCCCATGCAGGTGTAGCCTAAAATATAGGCTAGTTCCTCAAGTTCAAAGTTTCAAAGCGGCCAGGAGATGTGAATATTTTCAAATGTTTTCCACCATAAGTCCTCAAAATAAATTTGTTGCAAGAAATAAGAGTTTTATATTTAAAGCCTACTTTAAATCTAGTTTATTTTGCTTCAGAAAACTTGCTTCGATATCAAAGTCACTGAACTAGTATATTCAACAGGAAGTTCGCTAAAGCATCTTTGGCAAAGGCCCTACACCATTAGCTTCATTTGATACAAGCATATGGCAACGATCTGCATACTAGGATCTGTGCTTTATGAATGACCTTCTATGCTGGCTTAGTATCAGGCATACAGAGTAGACTTCATCAGAGTGTCACTAAGGAGGATGTGCCAGTTATATTTGATTTATGATCTTGGTTTTTGCACCTTCATATGGTTAGTAGAATCCTTTGAAACTTCTCTCTGTTCCTTCACAGACCAGGTCTTCACATTGCCTTCTAGCTCTGCGAATCTCTTGCCTTAGCACCCACTAACCTTTACCAAGGACCATGGACCATGAACTATCTTCCAAGAAAGGGAGTTTTAGGACCTTGTGCTGCTGTAACGAGCTCAGTCTGTAACAAATCGTTCTGTGCCATGGAGATGTCGGGTGCCATCTGGCAGGATGTTGCCTCTCCCTAGCAACTGCTCCCACATCCTTATCTCTGGTTACCTTGACTTCTTCCCTAGTTACCAGCACACCCATCTCTAGTGCACCTCCAGCCCAGCACCACTCTCATTGTTTCACAGCTTCCCCAGTGAACTCCTGGGGCCTCTTGAAAGTAGCTCCTGCTGCTTCTGCCTCTTGGATCACAGACTGCCTCTCAGTGCAAGCTGGTTTCAATCCTGCCAAGTCCACAGAATCTGTTAGTCAAAACCACCAATTCTGGAACTTTAATTCAATGTTGGATAGTCCAATCCATCAACCCAATGGATCTCCATCTTGAATACACATTTGAAACTCCTGGAAGCTTGCATTATTAATATCCATTTATGCAATGCAGGCATTCTGATTTAGTTGGCCTAGGGTAGAAAGGTATTTTTAATCTCCAACTGTAATTCAAAGGAGCAGTCAGTGTTATGAATCACTGATCTTACACACCAAATGCACAGTGATGAGTCCCCTTCCACATGCAAAACTTAATTATCACTCAAAACTGTTTGAACAGACACAAATAGTGATTACCCCGCTGTGATTTATTCCTCTAGATTGTTAAATACTCTAATATTTAATAAAATATATTTAGAATGGTATTTTATGAAAATCAACCTAATTTTTTATCTTCTGGGACAGCTCCAAAGAGCTGCATCATTACTCACTGAATGTAGACTTTGTCTATGTGCCTCCCTGGTTGAAGCTTAGGCACCTTTCAAAACCATCATTCTTATACGCCTCCAGAGTGCTATGTAAAACCCTGAAATAATCAGTTATATAATAAGAATGTCATTAACCATTTTTCCAATTAAATTTCCACCACTGTTCATCTAACCCTCCATCTCTTACTATTCAAAATGAGGTCCAGGTGCTAGCAGCATACTAGAAATGCAGAATCTATGGCCCCATCCCAAACAAGTGACTCACAATCTGGATTCTGAACTTGCCTCCAAAGAGAAGCCCTTGCTTGATTCAAATTTCAGAAGCACTCCCCAGGGAAGTGCTTTTACAAATTTTAGTATGAAATAACTTTTTTCAAGGCTTTCCCCATATGACCTTAGCTCTGTCCTTCACTGAATTTCCCTTCTTGAAAGCAGCCCACCTCCACCTGGCAGGGCAGTGCCCTCCTTGATTATTTCACCACTGGTAATGCCCTCTTTCTTTTTTTCTGCCTGAAAGTACCATTCCATATCTTAAAATCTCAATATACTCTCTACTCTCAAAGCCTTTGCAGGTCATTCCATGTCAGTGGTCTTGCGTGCCTCTAATTTGATAACATTTATACACATTCTGCTAAGGTGAACTGTTTCTGTTTAATCGATTAACCCTATTATGTCTTCACTTTTCAAATAATTTTGTGCCTTTCCTCCTCCCACTATGCCATCACTTACCTGCCATCATACCTGTCACGCAGCTTAGCATGTAGTACATTCAGCAGCTAGTGTTTGACTTTGACTTAGATTTCTGATGGCAAACTATAACAATGAAAAAAACAATAAATATAAGTCGAGATAGCAGTAAAAAAAATTACAATCCCCAAGCTTTGCTAGCATTAAAACTTCCAATATTCTTAACACATAAGATGCAAACTAATATATTGTATAAATAGATACTGGAGTATAATAAGTAGAGAAAATAAATATCAAAAGTGAAAGCAGACAACATAATTCCAGGTGTCTACTAACAATGTAAGTAGAAACATACCACATTATTGTTACTAAGGATAGCTAATCAAATTAACAGTCTTGAATTACCAACAGCTGAAACTGGCCAAACTCTGTTAGGAGCCAATTCCAGGCCTAAGACATGTAAACAGAAAGGACGAAAGGCTTCAGGGTAGATTTGTTGTTACTGATGGGTTTATAGTCCCTGTACTCATTTCATTCACTCCTGGCTACAATGACCTCATGCACAGCAGCAAAAATATTCAGATGTTAACTCCTTTTATTAATGCTTTTAAGAGGTTATAAATATTTATTGAGGATTAACTATTTATCCTGTAATAAGCCCCAAAAATCTAAAGATGGCCAACACACTGTCCCTGTCATCAAGTTGCATATAGTCTACAGTGGAAGTGAGCTTAAAAGATCATTTAGCACAGTATGGAAAATAAGCACTAGAGTACTCCAGCACAGTACTACAGTACTAGATTACTGTATTCTATTATAGTACTAGAATAGCACAGGATATTCATGCTTTTAGTAGGACAGAGCAAAGGTTGTCTGACTCAATGTGTTGAAATCAAGGAGAGCTCTCTGAATGGTGACACCTGAGCTGAACCTCTGACCCTGAAGGCTGAGCCAAACCTTGGAGGAGGCAAAGACTGAGCCAAGTCAAAGATGAAAAAACTGATATTTTAGTTAGTGATAAGTATATAAGGAAATGAGAGACTTACCTGATACCATGATATGTGGAAGGCACGTATCTCAGTTACTTTTCTCTCATTACTGGGACAAAATACTCAACAACTCAAATTAAGGAAGGAAAGGTCTATTTAGCTCACAGTTAGTGGAGGTTTCAGTCCATACTTGACTGGCTCCAAGGCATAGAGGCACATGGTAGAGGGCAGCAGTTCATGGTGGCAGAAAACAACAAAGAGCAAAGGGAGGAGCAATGGCTATAGCACCTAACAAGCCTCTTTCCCTTCTTTGTATTGTATTCAAGCTATTCACCCCAGGGCAAGTGTAGCGTTCACTCCTACAATCCCATAATTGGATCATGAATTCATCACAAATTCAAAAAGCCTGCTCCAATGACTACATGAATCTTTTGGGGGACAACTAGACACAAACTGTGACATTCCAACCCTGGCTCCCTGAAAGACTC
This sequence comes from Capromys pilorides, assembly GCA_004027915.1. Lineage (NCBI taxonomy): Eukaryota > Metazoa > Chordata > Mammalia > Rodentia > Capromyidae > Capromys > Capromys pilorides. The sequence continues at coordinate 12,763 of PVKN010020999.1, forward strand.
ATGCACATTCCTTTATGCAAAACATATTTTAGCCCATCTGTAAGAGTTATCAAAGTTTGGGTTGCCAACACTTTCAGCATTGCTGAAAAGTCCAAAGTCAAAGTCTTCTCTTAAGATCTAAAGCAAACTCATCTCTAAGCCCCTGCACAAATGAAAAAACAAAAGCTAAACACTTCCAACATTCAATGGCACAAGATAAACATTATTCCAAAAGGTACACACAGGATTATGCAAAGCATTGGGACTAAAGCAAGTCCAAAATCCAGAAGGGCAAACATTGTCCTGTAGTTCCATTTGGAACATAGAAGTAATCCATGGCAAATTGTGAGCTCCATGTGGCTCCACTTCTATGACACTTTTAGTGGTAGCTCTCATGGCTTTTCTCTTAGACCAGCTTTGCTCCCTCCTTGAAACTTTCCTTAGATGATCGACATTCCTGGCCTTCCAAACTTCTGAGGTCTCCACTGTGCTGTAGGTTTCTCTCTCACAGCTTCACACATTGCTCTCCCAAGGGCAAACTGCCTGGTCTTCCAGGCCTTCTAAAATCTAGGTGGAAACCTTCTTAATCTAAAGAAAGTTTTGCATGTACCTAAAACCAATGCTACAGCATTGGCCAAATAGCTCAGCAGATTAAAGTGCCTGCAGGCAGGCACAGGGGCTGAGGGTTCAATCACTGGGCCTGCCCTCAGGGTGCACTGAGATGACAATTGATACTGAGCATGGTGGTGTGATCCTGTAATTCCAGCTCTTGGGAGGCTGATCCAGAAGTGAGACCCTGAACACCCTGTAGATCCATGCCTAAAATAATAAATACATAAATAAATAAATAAATAAATAAATAAATAAATCCAATGCCTTGTGGATGATGCCAAGGTCTGTTGCCAGCTATAGCAGTAGCTAATTTTTCTTTTCTCTTGGCCAAAGGGGTTGAGTGCCTGGATTGCTGAGCACTCTGACCCTGATTCTGAGGAATGAATTCTCTATGCTGATACCATTCTGGAATCTGGTGTGGCCCCCACTGCCATTCTAGAACACGGAGCTCCGTGGCTTTCTCTTCAAAGTAAATTCTTCCACTTTTTAAGTTCTGAAGTCCCCACCCCATGATTGCATGAGGCTTTGAGGAGACAACTAGACACAAACCATAACAAAATTTTTTTAAGTACATATATATTAATCTGATCTGGATTTGGATATGATTTGTCTCCCAGAGGTTCATGTGTTAGATGCTTGGTTGCTAAGGTGGAGGTATTGAAAGGTGGTTAGGCCTTTCAGAGTAAGTTCTTTTTAAATCCCCTCCCACCTTATCAGCCCCTCCTATGTCTCAGATTTCCTGTCTTCCAAATGATGGCTCCTTCTCACATGTTCCTTCACCACTGTGATGTCATCTCCGTGAGGTTCTTCCAATGGCTAAGCCATAGCAGCAGCATGCCCTTGTGTCTCCAGGAATGTGAACCAAATAAACCTCTTTTCTTTTGACAAACAAGCCATATGTATTTCGTTATAGTAACAGAAAAGAGAATAATACATATATTTTATTTAAATCGAATGGCAAGACATCAAAAACTGTTCTGCTAGCTATTATTGATATCATTGTCATCACTACAGGATAATATAGTCCATTAATTTAATTAATACTCAAGAAATAGTTTCATATATTATTATGGAGCATTATGCACACAAACAAGCACATCTTTTTGTCCACACATTAAAATACAGAGGGGTGGGAAGAAGCACTTTTTTCAAGAGATTATATTACAACAATCTGTTACCAGAGAAGCATGATGTTTTAGCTCCTGCTGATTGAATGACCCAAGCTTCATTTCCAGCTTCTTCCATTGTTTCTTTTCTAGTTTGTCACGGCCATATGACACAGCTCAGCTGGACAAGCCTTATTCCTTTTTCCTGTTAATGTGATAGCTGGCTGCAGCAGCAGCCCTAAAAGAATCAGAGACCTTGGTGTTGGCATTACTGAGCCCCTGCCTCAGTGCTATCAACAACCTACCAACAGATTTTTCATATTGCATGCAAAATAAACCTCTTTACTACTAAAGCATTCTATTCAGCATTGCTAGTGCACACAGCCAACAGCACTCCTGTGCCACACATAGAGACTCCCCATTGCTCTTGAGACTTGACAGAAGGCACCTGTCTTCAACACATGTGCTGACCTCCAGGTCCTAATATCTTTAACTTTTTTCTGGGATAAATCTGAGATGTTTTTTCCCTGTAGAAGTTGAGTCTAGGCAAGATCCCAGAAAGACTTCTCTCCTGTCTTCCTCATTTCATCTGCTTGCTCCCCAATGCTGATCCTGTTTCCATCTTCACATGTAGCAGGTCCCTCATTTCTTCGTCATGCATTTGAGGTGACCAGAGTGTGTACTGCTGATGCTATCCAATATCCCTAACAAAAATATCAAGAGACTTCCCTTAATGTCACCCCAGAACAGGGCATTCATTTTCCCACTGGCAGTTGACCCCTGGTTTCTCTTCTCTTTACCATGTTATGATCTTAGCCAGTATTTCCAATCTCTGAGCACTCTCAAAAAGTCTTTGTGTCCAACAAATCTTCTACTCCTGTCTTTGAAAGTTTTGTCATTGACATAAACAAAATAAAGTTATAAAGGTGATGTCATTTGGGTACTATGTCTCCATGGAGCATTTCTAAGTGTTATTTTGTGTTGTTACTGAGACCGTTGAATGGTTCACTGAACAGGTTAAGGACTAGCTCAGTGGCAAAGCACTTGCCTACTATATGTGACTAAGAGGTCCTAGCTTCAATACACAGCACTGAAGAATAAAATAACTTTTCACTTAAGTAAATGCATTATTAATATATTTTAATTATCTATGAATTCACTTCATATGGTAATTCTTCAGATGTAAAATCACTTAACTATCATTTGAAAAGAAAAACATTGGAAGCTGGACTAGGTAATTGATGATTTTATTTT
>PVKN010021000.1:0-15687 GCA_004027915.1 Capromys pilorides
TTGGTAGTGGTAGTCTGGTTTGCCTCATTTTGTTAATGTGCTGTGAAAGATCAAAAATTTGAGTATGTAGTGTATGTGATATAAAATTGTGAATTGGTGAGACTTAAGTAACACCATGTCAGCATTTGAAGATACTGGTACTTAATCCTCTTACAGAAAATTTGCCCCTAAATTTGAAGCTGGAAAGTCACTGGAAAAAACTAAAAAAGGATACGTGGCTTTTTTTGGTATGTGTGTTAAGAATTGTGTACAAAGTGAATCGTGTACTGATCCTCAACACAACCAATAAAAATCTCAAATATTGAAGACTTCTGTGGTTTAAGGTCTGATTTACGTATTATTTAGAGAAATTCTATATTTAACCTGTATGTGAGGGTTGTTAAGAGTTTGAATCCAAGGCCCTTGAACCAAGCTCTGCCTTTAGTCCTTAAGATGGGCCCTCATTTTTCATTGTTGATAACACATGAGAACCACCTGTAAGCATAGGTTTTATGTGATCAGAAGGCTGGATCCAGACAGGCTTGAGGTTATAAATAATGCAAGCAGTGGCCAAAAGAGTTTAGGGTGTGGGGGCTGGGTTATGATCCCAGGAATCTGGGTGGGATGTTTGGGGTCAAAGTTCCCAAGATCACTTGAACAGTTGTGCAAATAATGCCAGACCTTCTGGCACCCTGGAGATCTATGTCCAGTCCTAAACTTTATGGCCATCTGTTCCTTTTGCTGGGGGCAATGTGGGCCTCTTAAGAGCTTCCTGATGTTGCTAGAGGGCAGTATTTTTGCTGAAGTCGCAGGTCTGGCCTGACAGTTTTGCCTCGGCCTATTAAAGAGTTTGAGTTAAATGTGTATCAACAGATACTTTTTTAATTTAAAGGAAATAGAAGTTGAAAGATGTATAGCTGACTTCTAGTTTAGCATTCTGGCAGTACCAGAGGTGGAGCGGAGGTTTCCAGGCTGGGCAGGCAGTGTTTCCTGAACTATGTCCCCAGCCCCTCAGTGTTGCTGGGTCATAGAAAGATCCATAGATGCCCTGAAGTACATAACTGAAGAAAGTTACAAGCACAGAAAAACTGCAGATACATGGCAGTTGATATCAGGGAGTTTTAGACTTGGGCCTCAGTGTGGCGTTATGGCTGAACTAGCACTCTCCTGGTCCCAGCTGTCGGCCTGAGTGGCAGGGGCTACAGATACGTTTCACCACACAAGGTACAGCCAGCTTGCTTGCTTGTTACCTTCCTTTTTTGGTACTGGTAATCAAATTCATGACTTAATGCTTGCCAGGTGGGCTATGCCACTGAGCTATGTCCCTGGCTGGGAAACATGCTTTTGAACTGAGCTTCAAGAACACCATACAATGAGTTTGGACTAAAGTGTAAAAGATGAAAATAACATAGAATAGTGAGACTACAGGGTCTGGGTTAGCAAGTGCAAGGACCCTGGGGAAGAGAGGCCCAGTGGCTAGACATACAGATGTCTGAAGTGGTGATAAAAAGATTTGCTTGAGTTCCTAAATAATACGTTAGCTGTGGGAATGTACTTTCAAACAGCAAAGTGACTGTCCAGGATGGCCTCAGATTCAGTGATCTTTCTGCTTCTGCCTCCTGAGATGGGATGACAGGCATATGCCACACCATCTTACTAAGAAAAACATCCCTCAATTGGATGTCTTCTTCAACTGTCAAATGTGAACAACTTAAAAATTCCACTTTTGGGGGCCAGTGAGACAAGCTTAAGCAGGTGCAAGGGACCTTGGTTTGATCCCTGGTACCACATGCTACACCAGCCCTGCCCTCAGGGAGGGCTGAGCCTGCTCCCCAACCACACAAAAAAATTCCACTTCCCTAGCTGTGGCTAGTGAAATGAGTCAGTTTAGGGCTTTGCAGCAAAGATGACTTTGGAAAAGATCATGGTGCCTACACTGTGGATAATACCTCAGGGACAGCACATCCTGGGTGGGTGGAGGTCAGAGTTGTGCAGGAGCATAGCAGAGATCTGAGGGCCTGGAGGAGAAATGAGTGCCTTGAGCAGCAATTCACACTCATGGAAAGAACTCAGGAAGTGCAAGCAAGCTAAAAAAACCCTAATTCACAGCCTTAACTCTATGAACATCACTTAAAGGCAATGTCAAGCTGCTGAAGCAGGAGGATCATTGCAAGTTTGAGACCAGCCTGGGCTATAAAGTAGGCTTAAAGCCAGCCTGAACTACATAGTGAGACCCTGTCTCAAAAAGATATACATATATACATACAATGCTTCCTCCAGATTCTTCTGCCTATGCATTAAAATGATGGGCCTGAAGATATATCTCAGAAGCAGCACCTGCCTGGCAAGTGCAAAGTCTTGAGTTTGATTTAGGTACAAAAAAAAAAAAAAAAAAAAACCCTCACTAAATTGATGTCATTATGTGTTCTGATCTGTACTCTCTGTCCGTGGATGCACTGTAAGGCATTTGTAAGTGCCACATGGCTATCTCCCACAAGAAGATGCAAGTCATTGAGAACTTCTCTGCTAACTCGTACAAATAGAGCTAAAGATAATATGCTTATTGCAACCCTCCTGTTTGAAGAATTTGCCATATGAGTAGAGTTGGAATGTTTCAAAACATTAAGTTTAAACAGATGATAGGAATAATTTAGTAGCCATTGTTTTTATTTTTCTGTATGTATGTATTTTGTATTTTAATATAGGGTCTCACTACACAGATTGGACTCATAGTGATTCTCCTGCTTTTAGCCTCCCAAGCGCTGGGATTACAAGCATGTGCCACCACATGCAATCTCATTTGCCTCATCAATGCGCCCTGGGGTTGGGGGTGGGGCAAGCACAGCAGGCCGGAGATCAAACCCCTCCACTAAGCAGGAGTATTAATCCACTGAACTATCTGGTCAGCCCCATTGGTTTTATTTTAAAATAGTAGCAGTTCGAGCTTATAGCTCAGGTGTGGTGGCACATGCCTATAATCCCAGCACTCAGAAGGTTGAGGCAGGAAGATCACTTTGAATTCAAGGCCAGTCCAAATTGTACAGTGAAATCCTATCTCAAAAAGATAGAAAAAAATAATTAGGGTTTATAAAACCTAAAGCTAATATAGCATTTAATCCAAGGAGCTACAAGTAATTATTTTAGGCATACTAGTAAATTTTCTTCAGACATGTTTAATTGCAAAATGTTTTAATATTTATCATTTGACTTAATTTGTCCATTTTAGCCATTAATTAATTAATTAATTTAGAGGCAGGATCTCACTATATAATTTAGTCTGGGCTTCAGCTTACAACAATCTTCCTACTTCAGCCTCCCAAGTACTGGAATTACAAGTATATGTCACATACCACCTAGAGCCTTTTAAAAATTTACTCTTTATTAGGGATAAATTTGCCTACACCCCAGAGCAATTCAGTGTAGTGAAGTCCCAGAAGCCATGAACTCACTGCCAATCCTGCTATTTGAAGCATTCATGTTATTTAAAACACATAGGTAAGCATAGTGGCACACAATTATAATCTCATCACTGAGAAGGCTGAGGCAGGAGATTTCCATGAGTTTGAAGCTAGCCTGGTTTATATGGCAAATTCAAGGACATCCTAAACTACATAGCAGTGGGCTGGGGAGATAGCTCAGTGGCTTCAGTGCCTGCCTCACAACACAAGGTCATGTGTTCAATCCCTGGTACTGCAAAAATAAATAAACTGCACAGTGTTATGCTGTCTTTAAAAAATCCAACAAACAAAAATTTTAAAAGTAGACAAAATGCACAGGATAAAGCATTTATATGAGAAAAAAATATTCATTTACCTTTGTACTTTTACACATTTTGTCAGGGTACAGATTCAATTGGAGGAAGCTATTATTTAAACAGAAATTAATGGGCAGTGTGTTCTTCCTACTTTCTGAAGCAGCTGTAGAATCCTGTTTCCTAAGAATCTTTAGCTGCGCTGTCCTGGCTGCCTCAGTGTCCTGAATTGATAAAAATTTCCCTTTCAGGTCATTTTGCTTTTGGTTAAGAGCCAGAAGTCACACAGTACCACATCTAGTAACTAAGGTGGGAAAACACAATGTCATATTTTCGTCTTTCTGTTGGATGATACTCGGCAGCCATATGCACTGTATTTTTTATCATACCTCATAAAGACACTCAGGAAAGAGAACTCTAGAACAGGCTCAGAAAGCGCCAGAACAATGGGCGAGCCAGGGGAGGAGTCAAGTTGGACTTATGCCTATGTCTTTTCCTATAACAGATTTTTAAAACTGTAAACACTTACTATGTATTTGATTGCACAGTGTGTATGACAAAACTGCTTCAGACTGACTGCAAAGCTGCATGGCTGAAATTCAAGTTTCATTTTATTAGCTAAAATTAGAGTTTCCAATGAAAGATGACTTATATTTCCTAATTTATAGTACAATTTTTCCCTACATATTTTTATTTTTGATACTAGGATTTGAATTCACTACTAGAAAAGTTCCATATTTACAAAAAAAGTTTTTAAAATGTATAGCAGAGGCCAGGGATATAGCTGTGCAGCACAAGCATCTGCCTAGCAAGCACAAGGTCCTGAATTTGATTCCTGATATTAAAAAAAAAAAAAAAAAAAAAGTATAGGTGACACTTACGTACCTGGCACCTAGATTCTACAAACTCTGTCATTGTTGCACTTGCTGCATGCCTCCTCCTATCACCAATTGTATGTTTAATTTTTTTTTTTTTTTTTTTTTGAAATAAGATCTCACAAGGCTGGTCTTGTGCTAACTTTTATAGCTCCCAGGCTGGTCGCAAACTCACAGAGATCCTCCTGACTCAACCTCCCAATTGCTGGGATTACAGACGTGAGCCACCACTGCCGGTTCCAGGGCCAAGTGGTGGGCACCCATATCCGGAGCCGAGACGGGGATCTGGGGCTGTGACGGCGTGCCTGGGCATCTGGGGCTGAGATTGCATGGGGTGTGGGGCCAGGGATTAAACTTGGGTTCTTGTGCTTGCCAGGTAGGAGCTTATACCTCTGAGCTATCTCTTGGGTCCCTATATATTTAAAAACTAATTTCAAAATCAGTTGCAGCATTAAGGCATTTCCCTCCAGAACATCAGCACACTTTAATAAAAGCTAAATATTTGCTTATGGTTCTATTTTTTCCTCTGGAGGTGAAATTTGCACGTGATGACTGGTGCACATCTCAAGCTTCCTGTTCAGGTCTGCACCTGGGGACCTCAAGTCTCACCAAGTCACACAACAGTCACAACATCCCAGAGGGTCCCTCACACTCCTTTCCTTTTTCCAACACAGGTTAGTCTTGCCTTCATATAAATGGAATCATATAGGATGTACTCTTTCATTCATGTATGTATGTTTGCATGTATGTTTGCACATATGTATGTATGTATGTATGTAAGTGGTTGTTACAGGTCTCCCTACGCAGCTCAGACTTATAGTGATCCTCCTACTTTTCAGCCTCACCGGCGCTGGGATTACAGACATGCGCCACTATGCCTGGACTCTGGCCGGGGGGGGCGGCGGGGGGCAGGCTAGCACAGTATGTGGTGCTAGGGATAAAACAGCAGTCCCTGCGCTTGTCTAAGCTTGCCTAAGCAGGCACTTTGGTCTACTGAGCTATCTCACTAGCCCCTTTGTTTTTTTTAAATTGGTGCACGTCTCACTGTGTTGTCCATGCTGGCCTTGAACTTACTGTGTAACCCAGACCAGCTTCAAACAGCAATCTTCCTTCCTCAGCCTCCCAAGTGTTGGCACTACAGGTGTGCACCCTCTTGCCCAGCAATATATACTTTCTGAGTAATGTTTATGAAAATCGCCCATGCTGTTCTACATACACATACTGTACACTCCTTTTCATTGCTGAGTAGGATATCAGTGTATGCATATCTGTGATTTGTTTATCTTTAAGCTTTTTACAATTATTCATTTTTATTTATTATTTATTTTGAGACAGGTTCTCCCTATGTGGTGAAGGCTAACTTTGAAAACTCTATATAGCCCACGCTGGCCTCAAACCCAAGGCAAGCCTCTTGCCCCAGCCTTCTGAGTGCTGGGGTTATAGGTGTGTACCACCAATCCTGGCTCCATTCTTCTGTAGGTGGACATCTGAAATGTTTCTATCTTCTTTCTTTCTTTCTTTTCCTTCCTTCCTTTCTTTTTCTTTCTTTCTGAATAAAGCAGCCAGGCATAGTGGCATATACACATAATCCCATCATTTTGGGAGGCTGAGGCAGGAGGATCAGGAGTTCACTCTCAGTCTGGCCAATTTAGCAAGACTCTGACTCAAAACAGAGGAGTAGAGAAAGCCACCTACCTTTACCTTGCTGAGTGCAGCTCTGATAGGCACAGTGTCTACTTGTGAGGATGGAACCCAAAAGGGCCAGATCCTTCACTTCCACTCCCACTGAAGCCTGTGTGGGATTCAATCTGACTGTCCCTTCTAGGATTTGGCTTGGCAGGTGAGCCAAAGACGAGAGAGACATGACTTCAAGGGCAGCTTGTAAAGGGCCTCTTCCTGAGGCTTCTGTTGCCTGGATGTCTACAACTCTCACAATTCTCAGTTTTCCCAGGGATAGTGATACATACTATAAATCCTACCACTTGGAGGCTAAAGCAGGAAGATTGCCAGGAGTTGAAGGCCAACATGGGCTACACAGCAAGACCCAGTCTCAAAAAAAATGAATACTAAAAAAAAGACCCAAGCCAGCCTGCTCAAATCTTGTGTTTTGTTTTGTTTTTACCAGGAATCAAACTCATGACTTTGCACTTACAAGGCATGCACTATGTCACTGAGCTAAATCCTGAACCTTACATCTCTTGTTATATAACATAGTAAGAAGACCCCTAGCTTACCAGTTTCCAGCATCATGAACTAAATAAACCTCCTGCCTCAGCTTCCCAAGTGCTAGGATTACAGGCATGTCACCACACCTGGCTAGAATATCTTGACTCAGGGAAATTGAGCCCTCTGATCTTGTACTTTCCCAAAATTGTTTTAGGGCTGGGCATGTACTCAGTGGTAGAAGCTTAGAAAAGTTCCTGGGTTGGAGCCCCATAAACAAAATAAAACATGAGCAATGAAAACTAAATGACATCATCTGTGGACACATTTGTCCACAATGTTTGGACTGGATCTAGTCACAAGGAGTGGCTGAACACATCTGGAACATGAAACATTTGGGAAGGTAGTGGCCTGAATCCCTAGGAAGTCAAAGTGGAAAGAAAGGGAATAGGATAGGAACAGGAGAGGCCAGGCGTGATGGCACACACCTGTCATCCCAGCACTTGGGATGATGAGGCAGGAGGATTGCTGAGTTTGAGGACTCCCTGAACTACATAGAGAGTTCAAGGCCAGTCTGAACTACATGGTGAGACCCTGTCTCAAAAAGACCAGAAAAAAAGTAAAATAAAAAATAGCAGGGGAAAAGCAACACTTCTAAAGAACAAAGAGATAAAACCATATGCAGTGCATGAAATCTCATTGGATCCTGAATTAAAGTTGTCATACTTGGATGTGGTACTACATGCCTGTAATCCCAGTACTCTGGGAGACTGAGGAAGGATGACTGCAAGTTCAAGCCCAGCCTAGGCAACTTTGTGAGACTCTGTCTGAAATAAAAAAAATAATGGCACATGCATGTAATGACAATACTCAGGAGACTGAGGCAGGAGGATTGCTATGAGTTTGAGGCCAACCAGGGCTACAAAAGTTCAAGGGCAGCCTGTACTACGTAGTGAGACTCTGTCTTAATAAAACAAAAATGAAATGAAAGAAAAGGTTGATAATATAGCAAAGACCATGGTTCAATCACCAGTACTGCCAAAAATTTGCTATACTTGATAATTTTATATAATTGAAGAAATTGAACAAATACTGATATATGTAATTATGGTACTGTATTGTGATCATATAGAGCAGAGCTCTACGTATATGTTTAAACACTGAAATGGAATGGCAGGACACAACTTCATTTCATATATATATATATATATATATATATATATATATATATATATATATATATGTTTGTGGGAGGGGGTGGGAATTAGGAATTAAACCTGGGGCTTTTGCACTGACCTACATTCCAAACAGTTCTTGAATTTTTCTTTTAAAGTATGAAACAAGATCTTGCTCAATTGCCTAAGCTGTGCTCAGACTTGCAATCCTCCTGCCTCAGCCCCTTGAAGTGCTGGATGACAGGCATGCACCATCACGCCCAGTTCTTTTGGACCATTCTTTCAGCTTTATTGTAGTCTTGAAAATATTGAAAATAAAATGTTCAGCAGAAGCTGGCCATGGTGGCGGATGCCCTCATGGTGGTAATCTGACCTCTCTGGGAGACTGAGGCAAGAGATTTGAAATTTCAAGCCCAGCCTGAGCCATTCAGCAATTTAGCAAGATCATTTCTCAGAATTAAGAAAAACAAAGAAAAGCAGTTGACTATGGATGAAGCTCAGCACGAAGGCCCTGGATTCAATCATCAGTACTGGAAAGAAGATTTCACTTGGCTCCTGAAACAGTTAACACATTTTTGTTTTTCTTTGAGACAGGGTCTTGCTATGCAGCTCAGGCTGGACTTGAGCTGGACTTTGTTCAGGCTGGTGTTGAACTCACAAGGACTCTCTTGCCTCAGCCTCCTGAGTGCTGGGACTATATAGGTGTGTGTCACCATGCCCAGCTAACAGCTGTGCTCTGTTGCTGCTAAACTTGGCATTGCATTTGTGTGGAATTTTGAAATACTTTATAAACGCTGGACCACATGTGGTGGTCCTAGTGTTTTCCTGCCTCGCTGTTACTGGTAATGATGCCAACCAATGACCACTGGCACCTTGCACAGCTATTGCGGGACGGGCTCCAGTGGAAGTCATCATTCATAGGTTTTCAGTTCAAGCACAAACTCAGGCTGAGTGTGGGAACTGTCCCTGTCCTGTTCCATGAGACAGAGCCATTGTGTCCCTGTGACTAGAATGGGAGAAGCCCTGAACGAAAGTAGGATGTCTGAGCAGGGCCTGTCTATAAAAGGTGATTTTTTTATAAAAAAAAAAAAAAGATACAATTATTGAATTCTATTGGGGCAGGAGGGCTGCAAGTTGAATTCTAGACTAGGCAATTTAGTGAGATCCTGTCTTAAAATAAAATTTTAAAAGGGCTAGAGGTGTGGTTCATTGTAAAGGCCCTTGGTTTAAGCTTCAGCAGCAAAACCAAAATAAAATAAACAGGGCTGGAGAGATGGCTTAGGGGTCTAAAGCACCTGCTTAGGCAAGCTCAGGCAACTGCAGGGACCACGGATTGATCCTCAGCACATGCTGCGCCAGCCCCACCCCCAGGGCAGGCTGAGGCAGCCATAATAAACAAACAAACAAACAAAAGGTGTTCCGGAGTGGGGGGCATGGTATAAGATCCCATTCGTAGGCCATTACAAAATAGAAGTCAGCAAGGTAGTTATGTTAGTAGGAAGAGCATGTCCGAATTCTTATGGTGTTTCTTATCTTTTTAACTTTCTTTATTCTTTTGCGACAGGGTCTCGCTATGTAGTCCAGGCTGGGTTCAAGCTCAGTGATCCTCCCACTTCAGCTTCAGGAGTGCTGGATTAGAGGTGTGCACCACCACGCCCAGCTACGGTGTTTTTAAATTCAATGATGAAAATGTCATTGAAATAAATGCTTATGCCTTACTTTTCTATAAATATATCATGACAAGTGTGGTGACAAGAAAGAAAGAAAGAAAGAAAGAAAGAAAGAAAGAAAGAAAGAAAGAAAGAAAGAAAGAAAGAAAGTTTATATTAAAAAGAGAGAAGGGCAACACCCACTCAGGACTCCCCTCCCTCCTGTCTCTCTCAGACACAAGCTTTCTTTCCCTTCCTAATAAGTATGTTCTGCTCATTAAAAAAAAATAAATAAATAAAAGAAAAAGAAAAAGGAAAGTTCCATGGTAACTGTGGTCATCAGAGTGACTCTCCAAAGATGTCCCCACCCGAAACCCATCGATGATTACAGGTATATAACGTTTCAGTACAGATCTGATGTGGCTATAGGCCTGGAGGTGAAGCTCTCCTGCCCTACCTGGCTGGCTGATGTCATCTCAGAGCCTCTGTGAGAGGAGAGAGACTGGCCTCGAAGCTGAAGGAGGAGCCACGGTGAGAGCAAGCGGCCTGGGGACCTGGAGGGCAGGAGGAGGAAGCTGAGCCCTGCTGCTCCCACCACTCCTGGGCCAGCCCGGCATGCCTCTGGCTGTGCTGGGTCCTTTCCTGGGCAGAAATGGAAATGAAAATGAAAGCAGGAATGTAGGGGATACAGCTCTAATGGCAAAGTTAGAGGGAAGACAGGAAAGGCTCCAGCTCAGATGCTAGAAGGCTCACTGTGTCACGGGCTATAGCCCAGCCCACTGGAAAAGGGTTATCCTCTCAGACCTGGGGTCACAGCTCTGGCTGGGGGACAGTGTGGTCCCTGGGAAAGGACTGTTCCTGATGGTTTCAGTCTACCCTGTGTGCCTCCACCTTTCCTGGAATACAGGTGATCACAGATTCTGGCTGAGGCCTGGGACTAGGGGTACAGGCTCAGGTCCCTGAGAACCTGTTGCCAGTGTCCTTGGTTTCCATGATGTAGAAAATTCTTGGGTTCAGGGCTGCTGAGTCCTGGCCTACAGCTCTTAGCAGCTGCCTAAAAGCTGTGAGGACACCCTGCCAGCCAAGGACAAGCCCGGATTCTCCAGTAATAAGGACACAAGATAGAGGGCCAGCTTTGCTCTGGTTTTGTCACCCATCTGGCATCTGTAGACCTAAGTGAAAACTCTGTGTTCATAGAAAAGATGGCTTACACATTCCTGGCTGTCCCCAAAGAAAATGTGAGCAGCAAGAGAAGACCAGAATTGTGTCTGTCCCCTATGCCAACCTTGGATCTTGACTGTATCTTAACTTGGTCGAACCTAGTTTTGAAGTTTTCACCTCCAAACTATAAAAGCATACATTTCTGGGGGTTTTTTAGGTTGTTTTTTTTTTTTTTTTTTTTTTTTTTGAGACAAGTTCTCACTATTCAGTTCAGGCTGCCCTCACACTTGCAGTGATCCTCCTACCTCAGCCTCCTTAGTGTTGGGATTACAGGTGTGCACTAGCATGCCCAGATGTGTGTTATTTTTAAGCCGCTAAGCTCATGGTGGTTTATTAGAGTGCTGGTAGGAAACAAATACAGAGTCAGAAGAAACCTTTAAGGTTTTAAACTCTAAGCCAGATGTGGTGGCACATTCCTGCAGTCTCAGCACTTGTGAGGCTGAGGCAAGGGGATCACCATGAGTTTCAGACTAGCCTGGGCTGTACATATCAAGACCCTGTCTCAAAAAGCAAAAACCAAACAAAGAAGTGAAAAGGTCCCAAAGTCTACGCTTAGAGTTTAAGGAATAATATGTCAAGTACGCTAGGGTGTGATACAGTGGCACAGCATTTGACTACCATGTATGACAATCTGGATTCCTTAGCAACACACACACACACACACACACACACACAGCACACACACAGGCACACATACAATAGTAACACTAATTATTATTTGTCAAGTCATATGAAACCATTTTATCCATGCTCTAAACATTGCAGACTCTAGAATAGATACTCTGCTACCTCCTCTTAGTTAATGATAGTCTCTGAACTGGGCTCCTTTGTGGCCCCAAGCTATTTCAACAAGAATGATCAGATGGGAGTAATCTGGGGTCTGTAATCTCTGCACACTGAGGCATGCAGACTCAAATCTGAGGCCAGTCTGGGTGACTCAGTGAGACTGTCTCAAAATTTAAATAAATACATAAAGTTATTTAGATCTGATTATATGTAGTTTTTTTTCTTCCTCTTTGAGACAGGGTCTCACTATGCAGCTCAGGCTGGCCTTGAGTTCACGTTGTGGCCCAGGTTGCTCTCAAACTTACAATGATCCTCCTGCCTCAGCTTCCTGCTGAATTATAGGTGTTTGCTGCCATCCCCGGCTTACACGTAGTTTTTTGACTGGTGGTTACAATCACTCATCAGAGCTTAACCACAGAAAATATATTCCTGGGTTTGGTGCCTCCATGAAGGCTGGAGCTAAGGTCCAGGGGCTGTTTGTCCTCGTCCTCGTCTTCCTGCTCCTCCTTCTCCTCCTTTTTCTTGAGACAGGGTCTCACTCTGTAGTCTAGGCTGGCCTTAAACTTACTGTGTAACCCAGGCTGGCCTCAAACTCTCAGCAATTCTCTTGCCTCAGCTTCCCAAGTGCTGGGATTTGTTTTCTTTTCTGAGACTGCAGGGTGGGCAGTTGGGCAGAGCAGGACACAGAGTAGAGGATGTGGAGGTCAAACTGGAGTGAGAGATTGGCTGGGGTCAGGACATCTGGCTGCCTCTGGCTTTGAGTGTGTGTGTGCCCTGCTGCAGGAAGAGCTGCTGCCCTTTTGTCACAAAGCCTGGTGGCGCTGGCCCAGGAGTCAGAAGCTCCAGAGCCTCCTGCAGAACAGCTGCAGAGAAGCTTGGCTGGAAATAAGCCCCCTACCCTCCGTGTGTTTAAACCCCAAGTGTGAAAACACCTTTGTTTCTCACTTTCCTTCAGCCTTCTGGTTGGGGTTCCATGGCTTATCCTTATCAGAAACCACAAGGCAGAGAATCCTAGGAATGCAGTCAGCTCACCAGGCTGGCGCTCACAGAGCCCCTGAGGCTGGACCCCAGTGGGCCACCACCTCCCCACCCCATGGAACAGTGTATGTGAAATTATCTGTGGGAATTCCCAAGAACTAAGCAAACTGTATGTTCTAGCCACCATGTCTAGAATATAAGGCACTAAATCTTGTTGAGTCATTTGCACTACTAAATTAGATGCTCAAAAGATGTGCTTTTGGGGGCCGGCGAGATGGTTCAGTGGTCTAAAGCACCTGCTTAGGAAAGCTCAGGCAACTGCAGGGACTGCGGTTCGATCCCCGGCACCACATGCTGCGCCAGCGCCACCACCAGGGCAGGCTGAGCCAGCCACAAAATAAATCAATAAAGAAACAAACAAACACAACAAGCAAACAAATAAATAAATAAATAAAATTTAAAAAAAAAAAAAAAAGATGTGCTTTTGGATTAAACACATAAATATCATTAGCCTTTTGAAATGTTGGTGTTTGTTTTGTTGTCAGGGTATTGAACCCAGGGCATTTGCACTGAGCCACCAAACCCCCCTTTTCTTATTGTGAGATAGAGTATTGCTAAGTTGCTAAATTGCCCCCAGGTTGGGTCTGAACAGGTAGTCCTGCTGCCTCAGCCTCCTGAATAGCTGTAGGCACAAGTGTGAACCACCATGCCCAGTGAAGAATTCATTTTTGTACAGCAAAAACTTGGTGCCATACATCTACATGCTGAGATTTTATCTCCTCTTAAATTAACTGATATATATATATATATATATATATATAATTTTTTTTTTTTTTTTTTGAAACAAGATCTTATTATATAGCCAAGGCTGGGCTCAATAAATTTTTGACCACTGAATACATCTCAGATTATTATTATTATTATTATTATTATTAGTAGTAGTAGTAGTAGTAGTAGTAGTATTTTAGGGAAGGCTCTACAGGGTGTTCAGGGCCTCACTATTGGATCAGACTCATAGTGATCCACCTGTTTACAGCTTCCCAAGAGCTGGGATTATAGGCGTGTGTCACCATGCCCAGTCTCAATTGCCATCTCAGCATGCCCCAGAGGCGGGGCCAGCACAGCAGGCCAGGGGATCGAATCCCTAGGCTCCTGCGTCTACTTGCAGGCACTTTAATCCACTGAGCTATTTGTCCAGCCCTTACATCTCAGATTAAAATCCAACATTACCAATACCCAGACATGTCCTTCATACTAGCATGCCAGCATGCCAGCATACCAGCATACCAGCATACCAGTCACGGGTAGCCAATTTCTGGCTTCCAGTGCCTTGTTTTCTTGAACAGAATATAAATAGGATCCAGAAGATTGAACCTGGGACTTTAACCCTTAACTACATCACCAGCCCTTTTAAAATTTTAAGATGGGGTCTCACTAAATTGCCCAGTCTAAGATTGAACATGCAATTCTCCTGACTCAGTCTCTGGAATAGCTAGGATCACAGAAATGTGCCACTGTGCCCAGCACTTAGGTGTTCTGGATTCTTAGCAAGTGCTCTACCCCTGAACTAGATTCCCAGCCCTAACACACCTTATTTTAAGTCTGGCTTTTGTAGAATTCTTCTGAGAGTCCTTCATATCATACTTTCATTCCCACGGCCAGTTAGTTATCATTCTGATGAATAAACCCTATTTACCTACCCCATCTAGTTGGTGGGCAATCAGTGATCTTGAGTTGGGGCTTGCTATGGATTGAGTACATTCTGTCCCCCAGAAACTCTTGTAGAAATTTTCTTCTCTCTGTGTGTATTTCTTTCTTTTTCTTTGGTACAGGGTCTTGTTATGCAGCTCAGATTCATACTGATCTTCCTGTCTCAGCCTCCCCAGTGCTGGGATTACAGATGTTGTTATGGTTTATGTCTAGTTGTCCCCCCAAAGCCTCATGCAATCATGGGGCGGGGACTACTAGAGTTTGAGACATGAGTCATGATCCACTAGGATTATGTGTTATAATTGGTTCCTCCCTGGAGCATGATCTGGACCTGCCTAGGATATGATTGGCTCCTCCCTAGAGCGGGATTAAGGGCCCATCCTGGGGTATGATTGGTTCTACCCTAGGGCACAACGGGCCCACGTCAGAGTGACTGAGCACAAAGAGACTTTTTAAAGAGCTGTTACTCTCTGCTCCAGTGAGTTGGTTGTTCTGCCACCATGAACTGGATGCCCTCTGCCCTGTTCCACTCAGTCTTGGGCCAGCCGAATATGGACTGATACCTCCAGCAACTGTGAGCTAAATAAACCTTTCCTTCCTTCATTTTGAGTGTCAGGTATTTGTCACAGCAACGAGTAAAAGTAACTAAGACAGATGTGCTCCACCATTCTCAGATCCAGGGAAAGCGTAGCATGTGGTACCTAGGATCAAACCTGGGTCCTTGTGCTTACCAGGCAGGCCCTTAGACTACTGAGCTATCTCCCTAGCCCTCCTGTGGAAATTTTATCTCCAGTTGGGCATAGTGGTGCACACGTGTCATCCCAATACTCAGGAAGCTAACGCAGTATAATTGCAATGAGTTCAACACCATCTCAAGCAACATGGTAAGTTCAAAGCCAACCTAAACTATGTATAGAGCCCTTTATCAGTACACATGCATGCATACATGCCCAAATAATTCAAGAAAAATGACCAAAAATATTCCACAAATGAACAAAAACCTTATCCCCTGAAGTTCTTGCTGGATGTGGATGGTATATTCTAAAGTCTAGTGTTCTCGTAGGAAAACTAAGAAGCTCTGGAAGTGGTTTGACTAGAAAAAAGTGATTGGACAATGCGTCTCCTACTTTATGTAGCTGTCAAAGTTTATGTGTCTGTTGTTTGCCATTGAAGAAACTTTATTCTTACACTCCATCGACCCCCATCTTCTGGGGACAATCATGCAGCTAAAATCCTTGAAAAATTTTAAAATTGCAAACTGGGTGTGGTGGCACATGCATGTAGTTTCACCACTTGGGAGGCTAAGGCAAAAGGATTGTTGTGAGTTTGAGACCAGCCTGGGCTACGAAGTGAGCTCAAGGCTAGACTGAACTGCATAGTGAACCTCTGTCTCAAAAGAC
>PVKN010021001.1:0-15700 GCA_004027915.1 Capromys pilorides
AGGCTCCCTTTTTTTTTTTTAAATGTAAGAGTTAGGAAATAACTGCCTTTTTAGTAAGTTAGGAGTTGCCTTTTCATCTTGCACGTAATTTACACAGACGCTGCCCCAAATAATCTACTTTGGAGTAACTTCCTATTTAGACACCTGACTACGTGCACGCTTGACTATAAAGGATATCCAGACAGAGACAACCAATTACCTGGCTATAAATTTCTCAGTGTGTTTGATTTCAGACGTAGAATTCTGAAACCAAGGAGCTAATAATGGAACTCTGCAGCAGGAAAAGAAAAAGTAATACAAGTGTTTAACACAGTGCTAGGAATGATAAAACTCCATCTAGTACAATGGAGAATCGTGTCCTGCCTTAAGAAAGTGTCACAAAAACTACTTCAACAAAGGTCAAATAGGGAACGGCTATCTGTATTATTGAGGCTTCTGATCCCTGTTTTTGTCCTGGCGTCCCCTCCTTCCTTGCCCCCAAATACCACACTGACCTCCCAGTCTTTGCTGTTGATTTGCTGCTTTTGCACACACTGTCCTATCTTGGGAGGGTGTCCCCATCCCCACTGACTATAACGCAAGACTCCCATGGAAAGATTCTCCTGGTCCACCCTTGAGGATGAGGCACCCCTCCAAGATGCCAAGATAACAGAAGTTATTACCTGTGACCCTGTGTCTCTCCCACACCCACCAGGCCATGAGCTCTCAGGCGCATGGTGTGCATGCCCAGGGTCAATGACAGTAAGAATGACAGATGTAAGTCAGCTTTTGCTACTCTAATGAAACACAGAAGGCATAAAGCATTATAAAAATATAGGTGTCTTTTGGCTCATGTTTTTGGCTTAAGGTCTAAACAGTGCACCACAGGCTCTGGCCAGGGCCTTTGGGCTCTATCACATCATCACAGAGTGTGTGTCTCTAGCTGTGTGGTCTCCCCTAAACCACCAGCATTCAATCATGGGGGACCTTGACTAATGACCTAAGAGAATGGTTCCCCAGAGGTCCTGCCTCCAAATATCATAGTAGGCGTAAGTTCCCACCCTCTTGATGCCATTAACATGTGGCATTAGGGAGAAAATTTCTGCATGAGTTTGGGTGAAAGTGGGAAGAAGCCATATGCCAACTGCTTGGCCACTTTCCTGTCCCTGACACAATGTGCAACATCCACGACTTAAAGGAGGAGAGGTTTATTGTGAAAAAAAAATTTTCTTTATTTATTCATTTGGTACAGGGTCTCACTATGCAGCTTAGATTCATAGTGATCCTCCTGTCTCAGCCTGCCCAGCTCTGGGACCACAGGTGTGCACCACCACGCCCAGTTTACAGTCATAAACTTTGGCTCACAGTTTCAACTCATGGCCAGCTGGCTCCCAGGCAGAAATGGCGTGGTGGAGGGGCACAGTGGAGCAAAGCTTTTCAGCGCGTGGCAGCTAAGAAGCAGAGAGAAGGAAGAGGCAGCAACGAGGCCGTGCACCAGCTACCCAGGTCCTCTTCGCAGCACAGGCAGCTACCAACCTCACCCCTGGGTGGGCGGATCCACTGGTGAGCAGAGCAGCCCATGTTTCAGGCGCCCTCCAAACACACAGGACTTGGGAGAAAACTTTAGACCTAAGCCATCTCACAGGCCCTGAAGAAAAGGTGAGGCACGGAGCCCCGCTGTAAGGGGCGCATAAACTCTTCCTTAGGTCTCCAAACTACTGAGGACAGGCGTTTACAGCAGTCATACAAAAGGACCAGGAGTCCAGATGTGCAGAGCACAGCTGCCCAGCGGGAGCCATGGTTCTGGGTGCAGCGACGCTGCAGTCTGTCTGTTGTTGAGATACGAGGCCGATGTCTTAGGTCTCCATCTCAGTTATAGGAAGTGGAAACACAGTCATTACTTTGTAAATGGAAAAACTAACATAAGAGTCGTCTCTTTTTTTAAGGCTGGGAATACTATTAAGTTTATTTTTAGTGTTCTTTCCATGCATTATAAGGCATTTTGTTATATGATAGAATTTTTAAAGAAATACATTAAACCTTGGGTAACAGTATTGCATCTGTAGAAAGCAGTCATGAAAATTTCCCAAGTGCTAGTCTTTGAATTAGGAGGTTGTCAGTTCACCGAATTTGAGCAAGTAACGGACCCACAGTAATGTAGAGAATAGTTTTTATTTTCATTAAATTATTTCATATAAAAGGAGGTCAGTAAAAACTGTGCTCATAAGCCAAAATTATGGTATTACTTATTTATAAGGCAATAACAGAATTAACTGCATGGTGAATAGAATTAATTGCAGGCATAAATAACAGGCCCATAAAAGGCAACGTTGTAACTAGAGAGTCATTAAATAATCACAGGAATTTTGCATCTTTTAAAGAAAAATCTCTGCAAAGAAAAATGGCATCCACTCCTAATCTTCACCCTTCGCCCACCAAAAATATCAACGCAGTGGAAAGCGTGCTTCCCCCCGGCTTTAGCCCGGCACAAAGCAAGCCGCCCAGGGGCGCAGCCGACCTCCACGTGTAATCTTCCTGCTCTTTTCCTACTCTCCACATACAACCGCCTCTGTGGTTTGTGACTTTCAGTGTGAGGTGGCGAAGTCAGTGACTCCAGAAATGACCGTCGGTTTGACAGCTGAGACACCTTCTCAAGCCCCTGCGAAGTCACAAAGTCACCTCTGTCTCCCTGCCCCATGCCCAGGGTGACACCAGCTCCGAGGACCTGCTGCTTGCACCTCTCCATAACAGCAGCAGGCGCCAGGGCCAGCTCAACAAACCAAGGATGAAGGCAAGTGGCGCAGGCGCACGCGGCGGGCCTTCTGCCCCCAGAGGCCAGGTCTTCCTGAGGTGTTTTGTCTTTGGTGAATTATTAAGTCTGGAACACCTCTGGGGGAGGGGAGGTTAAGATCAAAATTATTTATATTTCACAATTCAGCACTAGAGACAAATGTACTAAGAGAATTTATTAAAACCCAGATCTTCAGACTAGCCTTTTGGGCTGCCACTGGCTGGCTGTCCCTCCCCCAGACAATGTGAGGAATGACACAAATCTAGGAACTCCTTTGTCCTCTCAACAGTTAGAATTGGAGGAATTACCATGCCACACGTGACTGCACACGTAGGGACAACTGTACGTTTTCTGCCAATGCCTCGTGCTTTGTCCTGGGCACGAAATGACCCAATGCAAAGAATCACAACTATATGAGTAAAGGAATGGACGAATAAATAAGAACGATGCTTGCATTTTACAAACTGCACAGAAATATCCAATTGAGTCCCGGATGCTGAGCCGGTGACGCTGCTGTCCAAGGTGTCACAGGACGGGGAAGGAACGCATTCTTTGCTCTTGGTGGTGCGCTCAACGCTCCTCAGGATTCACCTCATTTAATGCCACCAACAGCACTGGGAAATGTGGATTACCGTCTCGTAGGGCTGTGGAACGCGACTCAGCAGCCATCGCTCACGCTAACTCACCCTCCTAAGAGCTTGGATCCAGGCCAGAGGCCAGCCCAGCAGCCTCCCGGCCCGCAAGGCCTCGGCTCCGCCCACCGCACAGCCGCTAGCCAGGGTCCTTCAGGCTCTTGGGTCAAACCCACCTGTCAAAGCACAGCTCACTCCGCCCCCACGGGTTTCCCTGTGGCTCCGCCCGTGCACCTGCAGGTGACGGTTCTGTCCCTCCATCACCTAAACAGCCAGGTAGCCGCGGCTGGCCTCTCTGCCTCCTTCGCTGCCCTCCCACGGCCACAGCTGCCACCTCACAGCACAGTGCCTGGTCATGGTCTCCTCCTCTGCCACACAGCTTCCCACACATAAGCCCCTCTCACTCACCTGACCCTCACACTGCTGTCAGCTCATCTCCTTGCGACTTTGCTTCCTGCGTGCCATTGTTTTCACGCACATCTCCAAGGGGACAACTTCCCAGCACTGCCCCAGCTGCCCAGACTCTGTGTCTCCCCACATTAATACCCTCCACCCCTGGTGCGCTTGTCAGCCGGAGGTGACGGCACCCTTTCTTCGCTGGAAGCTCAGAGCTTACCTTTCCTCCGTTATCATACAGCAACCATGAAGCAAGGCATGATGGTCCAAGCCTGTAAACCCAGCCCCTTGCCAAGATGAGGCCAGAGGAATTCAAGTTCAAGGCCAGGTTGGGCAACTTTGTGAGACTCTGTCTCAAAATTAAATTTTTTAAAAAAGAGCTGTAGATATAGCTCCATTGTTGAGCACTTCCTTAGCATGTATGAGGGCCTGCATGCCATTCACAGTAACACACACACACACACACACACACACACACACACACATGACCATAAGAACAGTCCCAGCTGTAACAGGGGACACAACACTCCCATTCACAAAATTCTTACAACCATGTACAGCAGAACAGAATCCCTGTATCTCTTCCTTATTCCCAAAGGAGGAAGCCGTGCTTCAGACAGATGGAGCAAGGCCCGGAGTGCAAGCTGCCGACTCCCGTGGAAGCAGAGATCCCAGCCCAGCGCCTCCGGCCTGCAGCTCTTTCTGCTCCGGTCCTTACAAATGCTTCCTCTATGCTGTTACCTCTACCCTAAAAAAATTAACACCTGAATCTTCTCTGCATCTAATTTTCATAATTACTTGATGCACAGTACTCTGTATCCAGCCAAGGTGAAATCTTCTAGAAAGCTTTTGAGGCCAGAGAGACAGGGCCACGTACATAGCCCAGGACCCTGGCCACTGCCTTGCACGGTGCACGTCCTAAACGTACACTCATGGCTGCTTAATCTACTAATGCTTCTATAATGGACATTTGCAAAGAAACAGTATTTTAACACATCATTTTAAGGCTGCCCTTATGCCTGTTGTTCCGTTGTTTTCCCAGTACCTCCCTTCTTCATGCGGCATTGTAATTCAAGAAAGTCACCACTGGGTGTCACTAGAGTACCACATAATCCATTCAACAGGCCTTTGGGCAGCATAAACCCTTTCTCCTGGAAACAACAGCCCAGCGCAGAACTTCACTGCAGTGGCAGAGATTTTCCTGCTCCTTAAATTGACCTCACTCGCTCACAAGTGGCTTGGAATAAGCTGACTGCTGTGGCCTGGAGCAACACAGATTTATGGGGGTGTCTAGGAGGCAGCACGGTGCATGGGGAAGGAACCCTGCTCTGAGAACAGCAGACAAGGAGCGGCCTTGCCACTGAACCCTAAGGTCGCCCTTTGGACCAGTCCCTTGCAAATGGCTTTCCCAGTGTGGAACACAGCGGTAGTGACAGCCTGGCATCGCTGCCTGCTGGGGAAACTGAGCAAGGCCCTCTGGGGGTCCTGGTGAGCTCCAGAGTCACCCCACTCGCTGTGCTCCTTCTCTGTGCTTTGCCTGTGTCCCTTCCCCTTCGCCCCCACTTGCTTTCCTCCTACCTTCATTTCCAACATGGCTCCCTTCCTCCTCCTGGGGCGCCTCCCCTGGAGTCCCTCAGGGCTGCCGGAGCCTTCTCTTGCTTCCTCTTCGGCAAACTCATCCACTTCTGTGGAGTCCACTGCATCCCCAGCTAAACAGTCCTTCCTCATCCCTCCCTGGCTCTGGCCTCTCTTTCTAAGCATTGGCCACATTCCCACCCGACCTCGGGCTCTAATAGTTCAAAAGTGGACTCACAATCTGCGGACCCCGGATGGGCTCGCTGGCTAAACATCACCGCCCACACACTGCTTGCACAAGCGCCGTGAGATCTGAGCTACCTACTCCCTCCCAAGGTCCAGCCTGCATCGCAAATATCTCCCACACCGCCCAGTTTTCCCCTTCCACACTCACCTCTTGCTAAAATGCCACGACCCTTGGCTGGGTGGGTTTGTGTCCTCCTACGGGGCTTCATTAGGTTGCCTACTCCAGCTCTGTTCTCCAAACAGCAGCTAGCATGGGCCTCTGATGGTGTTCCTGCAGCCTGCTTCTCCTCCTTCTTGGGTCTGTCAAAACTTCCTGATCACCCAGGGTGACTCTAGTCTGTTTATCCGCTACATCTCAGCCCACTTGTTTGCTTTCTCTCTGTGAATAAAAACTTTCCTGCCAATATTTCCATCCTGGGAACACACCAGCCTGTCTCCTGCTCTTATCAGGTCTTAAAACTGCTCCTGGCCCAAACACATATGGAAGTTAAATGGTGCCCACAAAAATATACGTCTGTCTGTCCAAACAATCTGTGGGATAAGATAAAGGCTATGGAGGGGATGCATTTACCCTGGATTATCCAAGCAGGTGCTAAATGGCATCACGTGTTCTTACAAGAAGGGACACAGAGGAAGACTGGATAGAAATGCAGAAGAAGGGGCGTCGTGAAGACAGAGATGGAGTGACACAGCCAAGAACCAGGAAGCCAAGGATGCTGAGAGCCCAGAAGCTCCCCGAGAGCATCTCCAGGGTACCTGGCTATGCCAACCAATACCTTGCTTTGGACATCTAACCTCGAGGACTTGCTGAAAAATAAACTTCCATTGTAATAAGCCACCACAGACTAGGTGCAAATTTGTTAAAGGAACTAACAAAATCAGTTCCTCCTGGCTGGGCCTGGTTGATTCCCATGCAAAAAACAAGGAGAGCCATCCAATCATTCAACCAGGAAAGGAACAAATAACCTTTGTTGCTTCTTTTCCCTGGTGTACCCCAAGCATACAGAACAGTACCTTGAATTCTTTGGGTACCCAAAAATAATGGCTGAAGGGTGAATCTTGTCTGTCTCTCCACTGACCTCTGAGCTTTAGACTATTGGGCTTTTTTTTTTTTTGGTATTTTTTAGGGAAGGGTCTACAGGGCATTCAAGGTCTCACTACTAGATTGGACTCAGTGATCTGCCTGTTTACAGCCTCCCCAGAGCGGGGATTACAGGCGCGTGCCACCACGCCCAATCTCAATTATTGTCTCAGTGCGTCACAGGGGTGGGACTGGCACAGCAGGCCCTGGGGATTGAACCCCCAGCCCCTGCACTTGCCCGCAGACACTTTAATCTGCTGAGCTGCTTCACCAGCCCTGGGCTTCTCCTGTATCACCAAGGAACTGTGCCCATCTGATGCCTGGCACATAGCTTGCCCTCAGTGGCCACGTTCTGAACAATGGACAGGGATTACCACTAACAGCAGTTAAGATTTACGACATCAGAGTGAAAAACGAGTCCCTGGGAGTCAAAGCTGTTTCTCTGTGGGAGTTTTGGCAAATTTTTGAAAAAGGTATTTGAAAGATGAAATTGGATTTCCCTTCCTAAGATCTTTATGATTTTGTGTTTCCACTAATTTGGATACTACTTTTTAGTTCAAAATGTGTTCTTCTGTTTTTTAATCTTTTTTTTTAAAGTTTATTTATTTGGTACAGGATCTCGCTACGCAGCTCAGACTTATAGTAATCCTCCTGTCTCAGCCTTCCCAGTGCTGGGATTATAGACACGTGCCGTCGAGAGGTATTCTTAGATGCCCGGCTTCCCATTTTCCACACGGAGTACTCCCCTGACGCTGGGTCACACTCTGAAGTGTGCCTGTATTATGAGACCTTATGTTCTGCCAGTAGCAAGAGCACCTCAACGGCGACACAGATCACAACCTCTGAAGCCCTGTGCTACCCCACGCGAGCCGAGCTCTGCTCCCAGCCCAGCCAGGGTTCACACGGAGCAGATGCACCTTCAGGCCAGGCCACCACCTGGGTTCCTCGGGAAGCGCCTGCTCTGCATTAGCCCCATGCATACACTTGGGCTGCTGGACAACAGACACTGCCCTGCAGGAAGAAAACACAAGCGTGTGCTCACTTCTTTCCTCCTCACGCAGATGCTAAACGTCAAGAGATACTTGTCAGGTACCAAAAGCGATGCTAGTTCAGTTATTCCTCCACGTGGAAATTCACTACTGCTGCTGTTTCGCCTCCGTGCTCATCAATAGGTCAACCAGTATAAAGCAACAGGACAATTCTTCCTGTACCTGCTCAGGCCTTCCAGGTCCTGCTCAGAAATATTTCTTCAAGCCCCTCCATAGATGAAATTACCGATTTATCCCTTTAGCTTTCACAAGTGTTCTACTGCTACCATGCCTGACAGGAACACTAGAATAATTTAACCACCATTTCATTTGGAAGGCAGTGGGCTGAATTCTACCAGAAATACACTGAACAACTACGCTAAGTTTTAGAAAAAGTTTGCAACTTGAAGCCCTTATGGGACAAATGTATCGTCCTGGTCTCCACAGTCCCCAACATCAGTGGTCCATCTCGAAGCCCCTTCCTCAGGGTACCTGCTGTTACCCACAAAGCATCTGAGCCTGCCACGCGGGCAGGGACTCGCTGATTGAGAACTGTCTAGTGGAAACAAAATGAGGCAGAGAGTCCTTAGAGAAAGAAGCCACAGCAAGAGCAACAAGAAGGCCGAATCAGAGAGCTGCAGAGTGGGCTTCAGACCAACGCTACTGACTTCCTGTTGTCACTGGACCTTGCTTCCATCAAAATACGTGAATACGGGGATGTAAAAATTGTTATTCTGAGCCACCCGTCTGGGATAAAGTTAGACTCAAACACAGCTGCATGAGTGATAGAGATGAAGTTTGAGAACCTAGTGTGCAAATAACTTAGTGATACGAAAAACATTAACAATAATTAAAATTCCCCAAGCGAAGTCCATTTTTATCACTGAACTAAGGCTCTTAAAGTTATAAGGGACCAGTGAATGAAATGGAAGGAGAATGCTCGTACTGTACCTATTTTAGTGATTTCAAATTCCCAAGAGTAACTTGTGAATGTTTGATTTTGAATTTTAAACAAATAAAAACATCCAGCCAAGATAGTCTGTGAGTTTAAAGCATTCGACCTCCTTGTATGAAGAGTTCCAACATCACAAAGATTCATTGATTTCACAGTTGCTAAACTCCCTTAAATAGTAGGCATCAGGTGGGGCTACGGCACAGCAGCTCACGTGCCTGCCTGGCAAGCCCAAGGTCCCAAGTTCAATCCCCGGGGGCGGGGCAGAGGGCAGCAAAAATCCATCTTTCTGCAGTAAATGATAGAAGCTGTCTTTATTATCACGCTGCTCACTAAAGCAAACTTTATAAAAGGCCCCAGCCTGCCTTATGCCCCAAGAATGTGACATATTTCCTTTAAAGAAGTAACCACTACTGTCTTCCATTAAAACTGACAGATAGTAGTTTAAAGACCTACTCAAGCCCACTTCACCCAGATCTTTTTAGAGGACTTTAAATACAGTTGGGGGAGCTTCTAAGGCAGATCCAAAATGATCTCGGAAACCAGTAAAGTATGTAGAAAACCATGGCCCACCACAGAAGCCTGGGATAGTGGAGGCAAGAAAGGGAGATCCAGCACTTCGAGGGCAAGCTTTCTTTCTCAGTCTGAAGCCTGGGGTACATTTAAGAACCACGGCCCCTCCTACCTTAGACCTGATTAACGCTTGCAAGGTCATCGAGTAAGCACCTGCCTCCTATCCTGAGCCTGGAGCCCTCTCCAAGACACCACTGCCCCTTGAAAAGCTCTGAGGGCAGCCATGGCCATCGAGGACCCGCTGCCCAAAGTGCTCATCTCTGGCTCAACTCAAAATTTATAGGAAAACAGGAACTATGAGAAATGCCTCATTCCATAGCAGACTGGAGCTGGAGACAGACTCCCTGCTACCTTTGTGCCCCTTCTCTAGGAAACAGCAGTTCCCCTTAGATACCTTAGATGCTGGCCTGGCCACAGTTCAGGCTCCGAAATCCTGTCCAGGCTGAAGTCTTTAATTTGTTGGCTTATTGCATGAATTGCTAAAGGATGTCTTCCATGATCATCTTAAGGCAGTTCAAAAAGTTGACGCGGTAGCCAAAGGGGCAGGTAAATGTGGACCACTGCTTGCTCTACGGTGTCTGACATCAGGAGGCAGGAAGAGCTCTTCCCCCTCTTCCCCTACTCTCTGGACCATCTTGAGGGGCACATACCTGGGATCCAATCAGGAGGATCAAGCAAATCCACACTGGGGCCAAGCTGGAGACAGCACAGGGTGCTACAGAGTTGAAGAAACCCAGGGCAGAGCTGGTGCCCTGAGGCAGGCTGGGCTGAGCAGGGAGGCTGCGCAGTGGGGCCCTGCAGAGGCGGCATCAGGGTGGCAATGGCGAGGCCTTTAGAAAGGGATAGACTGGTGAAGCCATTCAGAATGGCCTCCAGAGAGAGCGAGAGAAAGCCCAGCAGTCAGTAATGGCGAATATAGATGAAAGAACAAGTTGAGGCTGGGCCATGGGCCTCTACCAGCGAGGCTGAACTTTATGCTGGGTGCTGAAGGAACCCACACTTGGCTGCCTGCCTTAGGTACCCTGCAACTCAGATCCAGGCTCTAGGCTTCAGACTCCAAAGTGCCAGCTGTCACAGCAAAGTGTCCCCTGCTCAGGGTCAGCCTCATTGGTGAACAGTTGCTTCACACACAGCTGCTCTGATGTGGGATTGAAAAAGCTACCTACTCAGGAACTCATCTATGTGAGAGGAACCGTTTCCCTCCTGGGAATAGCTGGCTGTACTATTCTATTCTAGACTGGGCAGCCTCAAGGACCCCCAGAACGGGACGGCTTCCTCCTTTCCTCATCCACCTTGCCGTGCAGATGGTAGCTGGCTGCTGAGGCCTGCGATCCCCTCCTCCTACACCGCCTCCTAGTTATGAATGGGCCCCATTCCCACGTTCTCAGATGGAACATGTCGTGCACACCTACAGCCCTCACAGGGAGAAGCCATCTGCTCGGGAAGGACGGAGATTTCCCGGTGGCCCTGGCCACCCAGAATCAGGGACGCACAACGGAGGGGAGCAAGGGGCGCCTCTGTCGTTCCCGGGGAGCCCACACAAGCACTGGCTTGTGATTGTTTAATAGCCCAGGAAAACAGCAGGAGGAGAACCAGTGGGACCAACACAAGGCAAACGAGGCCCGGCCCGTGACAGTGCCCACCTGAGTCCACAAAGCACGCTGCAGCCAGGTGTTGGAACCTTCGTGTAATCATCTCCCGAGATCATGGCGCGAGCGCCGGAGGTGAAGCCAGACACCTGGCTGCGATTCCTGGCGTTGCCGTATGCTAGCGAGCTAATTAGCACGCTTGGGGATCTTGGAGGCTTGTGCTGTCAGATGGAAAAGATAACGCGGCAGACCTGGGGGAGGCACTGTCGGGGGAGAATGGGGCTTTCCCACCGGTGCCCCGTGGGCAGGTGGGGACGCAGCACTGGGTGCTGTGGGGGCCGCGCCAGGCACTGCATGGCACTCAGCAGTGCCCCTGGCCTCTACTCACCCCTTGCACCCCTCCACCAGCCGTGACACCCCGAAACTGCCTCAGCACCGCCAGATGTCCCAAAGGCGGGTTGGTGATCAGTGAATTAGAAGGACTTGCACTCCTAAGGCCAAAACCACCCAGCCTCGCTTCCACCGGAGGACTCGCCAGGCTTCCCCACCAAGCAGTGAATGCCGCTTGGTGCCGCAGTTTCCCTTTTCTAACATGGAGCTGATCAAAGGTTTTCAATTTGAGAAGCACAGAATTAACTTTTTCTTGACATATTTATTAAAACTTGACACGGTAGAACAAGCTGGCAATCTTAGCTACTAAGAAGATTTCAGTCAGGAGGATTATGAACTTGAGGCCAACCTGGAGCACAGAGTGCAACCCTGACATCAAATAAAAGTAAAAAGTGACAGGGAGGCGGCTCGGAAGCGGAGTTCCCCTGGGCTTGATCCCCAGCACAAATAAATGACTGGCTTCACACAGAAGCCAGACTCTGTGTACGGACTTCGGGAAACAAAAGGGTTTCTTAGCAAAACAGCGCAACAAAGGAACTCGAAGGCTGCTCACTGACTGTGTGACAAGCAAGCCACGTGGCCAGAGGACTCTTGGGTCCCTCCTCTTAGGAAGGTGATGTTCTGCAGTAAAAACCGGTCTTTACTGACTCACTTTCTCGGTGTCACCCGTACCCCTGTGGGATTGTCACAGCACCGCCATGGGCTGACACTTGTGTCTTTGCAAGATTCACATGTTGACATTCAAAGTGCCCAAGGTGACATTGTTAAGAGATGAATAATAAGCAGTATGACAAATCATAGAATGCCTGTCACCTTGTGTAGTGAAATCCTGTATTGTTTCTAATGCTGTTTTGTTGTTGTTTTTACTATTTTTATTCTCTTTGTAAAAAAGAAAAGAAACAGAATAAAAAGAGAGTTTTAGTGTTTTTCTTTTTGGGGGGGAAGGGTCTACAAGGTGTTCATAGTCTCACTACTTGGTCAAACTCGTAGTGATCCTCCTGTCTACAGCCTCCCAAGAGCTGGGATTACAGGCGCGCATCACCTCACCCAGTCTTAAAAAGAGAGATTTAGGAACTTGGACAGGAGAGAGGAGCTTATTATGAATGGGGTTAGCGCCGTCCTAAAGTAACTTTGGGGAGCCCTCTCTCTACCATCTGAAGATAAGTGACAAGATGGCCACCTCGAAACTGGGAAGAGAGTCCTGACCCAAAGCCAGGTCTGCTAGCACCTTGATTTTAAGGAACAGATTTCTCCCCAGTTTGAAATATTTTCTTTCAGCATCCCGAATGGATGAAGACTTGTTGCAAAAGAACCACTGACCTCTCTTTCCAGGCGTCCTCATGACAGTGACATCGTCTTTAAACCCTACGTGTCAATCCCTGGCACACTGCCATGACGCCACAGGAAGACAGGAGACCTGGAAATTCCAACCACCTCCTTAGGATTATCAGACTTTTGGGTGATTGTCCAAAACACTTCCTGTGGGAGCTATGTGGGCTCCAGCGGATGCAGTGGCTCTGTGAGTCCCCCAAGGCAAGGCTGTGGCTCTCGTGGGCAACAACACCACGATGCACAAGGTCGTTGAGGGCATCAGGAAAGCAATACAGCGCTGGAGAAACCAGTGCCACATACCTGGGAGATTGTGGGCTTTGTGTTCCCCGAAGGAGGACCCCAGAGACCGGGGAAGTGCCGCTGTCCCATTAAGTGCCAGCTGCTGCCTGTGCAGGTGCCACTGCCCACTTGAAGTCACCATGCTGGCCCAGAACCCTGGTATGGGCGCTGAGAGGTCCCCTTCTTCCAGGCTCTGGGCATCTTGCTAAAATCTCCACGGGTACCACTGAAATCTTCAGTGACGTACATTTGGTTAAGGCTGAAAACAAAGTTGGAGCCAGCGAGCGCCCCCTCCTGGACACGTTGAGCATCGCCCCACTGTCCCACGGGCTAATAGTTCACCAACTGTTGACAGTGGCGGCTTCTACAACCCCAAGCGCTCAACATTACAGAGCAAACTGTTCTCGCAGTCTGGAGGTGTCTCCAACGATGCCTGTGCTTATCTGCAGATTGGTTACCGAGCTGTCCCAGTCTATCATCAGTGGATACAGGCGGGTCCTTACTCTGTCTGTGGAAACTAATTACACCTTTCCCGTGTGCTGAAAATGTCCAGGCCTTCCTGGCTGATCCATCAGCGTTTGTGGCTGCTGCCCGGTCACCCCTGCAGCCGACCCAGCCAAGGTCGAAACCAAGGAAAAACCGGAGGAGTCAGACGAGGAGGTGAGATTTGCACTCTTTCGCTGACCCCCAAAGAGCAAAGTACTCAGCCTGCCCTACTGGCAAAGCAGGGAATAAAGGCGTGATTCTCTTAAAAAATAATTTTAGAAAAAAGAATCATTGACCTTGCTCAAAACTGGTCCAAAGCTTCTGGAACAATTTCATGCGATGAGATGGTGGGAATGCTCTTTAAGTTTTTAAATCGATATGTAATTGTATATAACAGATCCAGAGTGATACTTCAGTGTATGTATACAAAAGTCATGAGTCTATTTTTAATCAGAGAACTGTTGGATCTAATACTTCTGTACAAACGAATTTGTGGTTTGCCAACTGCCAGAATATAAAGGAGCCACGCGTGTTGGCACACTCCTGTAATCCCAGCACTTGGGAGGCTGAAGTGTTGAGAGAATTGTTGGGAGTTTGAGACCAGCCTGGGCTTCAAAGTGAGCTCAAAGCCAGCCTGAGTTGCACAGCAAGACCATAACTCAAAAAGATTTTTTAAAAAGAGAATATAACGGTGATGTTTATAAAAGTCCGAGAAACCTGATAATGACCAAGAGGGTCTCTGCCCTCCGCAGAATAGATGCCAGCCTACTCAGGAAGAGCACTGCTCGGGGTGCACCTGCATGAGGCCCTCCCCAGCCTGATGCTGCATTGGTATAATCAAGAAGGTCACTGGGAGGAGTCAGTGAGCTGAACAGTACCTGGGATAAGCACGCAATGAATGTAGCTACAGCTGTCGTCAGAACGCGAGCCCATGAGTTTCAATAAGCGCTATCCAAAAAGGCGCCTTGTGGTTCAATAAGCTTAAAGCCCCTCCATGCACACACTTGGTTCTGCACTTCTTAGAGCCTTTAAGATGCTCATATTCAACCCAAACATGAAAGAGGTGACCCCGGTATTCAGCGCGTAACCCCAGGCCTCTTTCACAGGGCAATTCCCAAGACTGGCATTATATAAAATGTGGGGTGAACCACTGCTACCTGGACGGTCTTCTGAGCTGGACACACAGAGTAATGTAACTGTGGCTGCTGATCAGACTGACGAACTCTGGTTGTTCAAGACCTAAACGTTGGTGGCTACTGAAATATGCCAAGGACCTGGTCACAACAGATGTTCACAGTGGTTGAACACTGAGTTACGCGGTCTCTATTGACACTGGTTTTCATATCACTTACCCGGGTCCCCTTCTCAGGAAAGCACTGGCAAACAGAGCAGTCTCTTCCTCCACACGGACTGATGTACTTTTTTCCACTCTGGAAAATGAAGCAACCCAGTTAGCATGGCAGTGCTCAGCACTTGGTTGAACGCACAAAGTGCGCATTACAGCAAAAGCCCTCTTGGCTCATTCCTAGGGATGCCACGGCATGAGCACTACCCCGTGTCCAAGAAAAGCAAAGGTGAAACTGACGCACACAAAGGCAAAGCAACTGAACTGACAACTTAAGAATAAGGAGGGTTGGTTATCTGAGCAATGAGCTTCTCATTTCAGGGATGCTGGAAAGAAAAAAAAATCTTCCCTCTCAAGCTGCATTGCTTTGGCCAACATCTTTCAGTTTTTCTCTCCCAGTAAGGCTTAGTGTCCTATGCTGGGAACGGTCTTAGTATGTACGCTCATGCAGTTAGGCACACCGACATACATGTACATTTCAGTTTAAATCATAGCTTCAATTTTTTTTTCCCAAGTCTTCCCTGCTTTGCCCTCCAGATCAGCTAAGATATGCGTGGTTCACAGAGTTCTTCCTAGGACAACTCTCTAGGCTCAGGTGTGGACTTCAGGGTAAATTTGTTCTTCCTATAATTGGCTGGTATCTCAGCACTGTTCCTCTGCTGTGTCCCTCAAGCAGAAAGATTCTGAGATAGAATGATTCACCTTAATCATTTTGGGCTGGTTTTTCTTGAATACTGGCTTTATGAAGTCAACACATGCGCATGGTGTGTATGCCCATGCGCACACACACACAAACACCAGCACATCCCTTGAGAAGAATCATTATTTTGTTCTGACAAGTCCTTATCCTCTCTGTCCAGATCCACCACCCACTTCAACACAGAAGTGGAGTCTCAGAGCCGAGATGAATCTGCACACCAAGATGCCATCAGCAATGAACCTCTTCTCTGATGCTGTCATCTAGTCCAGCCCTCACAATAATATGCACAGAGTAAGCGCACATTTCTGTAATTGATACACTTGAGA
>PVKN010021002.1:0-15693 GCA_004027915.1 Capromys pilorides
CGTGTGTTGATTTTAAGAGTGAACAGTGGCATAATAAGCTTATGATCTGCAGTTTCACCCCACAAAACTGTTTCCTTTCGAGCTTGTTTCATGTCACTTGTGTACAGTGACCTCATCATGTTGAAATGATGAGGTCAACATCACTAATGTGTGATGTGGCTAATGTACCATGATATGGTCATGCCTGTGCTTAGAGTCTTTCGGGACTCTTTCATTGGAGGACATGTGAGCTATACTATCTTTTGGAATGTCCAGTGAACATCTTTCTCTATGCCTCTTTGATTATAAATGTATGTACTTCCTCGGTACCAGTATCTTAAAGTAAAATTAATCATTTTATAAACACTGTCAAAGTGCTCCCCCAAAATTTTATGTCCTATTAGTCTTTCAGTAGGTTATCTGGGGGCCTGTCCTCACCAACACCAGCCAAAGGCTTTCTATTTGTCATCAACTAATAGTGCAGCTTGTCTCAGAACTTCAGCTTTCAGATCTGTGAAATGGCCATGATAGTTCTTACTGCACCACACTGTAGAAGGAGAGAACCCACCACTATTAGTAATGGAACAACTCTCCTTCTTATTCATGTTAGCTAGCATTTCTCCATGGGAACCTTTTATTCCACCCTGCGGCCTTGAGTATAGTTCATATATTTTTCTCTAGATATCCTCCATCCTTGCCCCTTCTCCAAACTAAATTCTCACTCTTTCAACATTAATCACAGGTCCCTCCTTCAGTGTGTGGTTTGTAATCACGCTTTGAATTTCCACAAATGTCGTTGCTGTGACTAACTTTTACGTTTCTTAGAATTCTCAGCCATCTAATAGTATTAAATATCTACTATTTATTATTCTTAACTCTGTATGAGCTAGTGTACCAAATTCTTTCACAGACATTGTCTCAGTTATCATCTCTACACTGTTATTATTTTCATTTCACAAAGGAAAACTCAAAGGTTCAAAGAGTTCAAACAATCTCCTCGAAGGCATATGCAAGTGGCAGACCAGAGACTCGAATCCACATCTCTTTGCCATCAGACTCTTCACAGTATGAGCCTCACCTCTTCCTTGAGTGCTCTGGTCTGCATAGTTCTGATCTTACCCCCAAAGCCATTTGTTGAAATTCAATTCGTAATGCAATAGTTCCGGGGTGTTGGTTCTGGGGTGAGGTGACATATCTCATCCTCAGGAATGGGGCAAGTGTCCTTATCAAAAAGAGCTCTGAGGGGGCTCATTTTTCTCTTTCACCATAAGAAGGCACAGCAAGAATTAGGCATAAATAACTAATCTGTCCTGCTGCCATAGTGCACCACTTGTGCTAAGGAGAGATCTAAGATTTTGTGGAATAAATATTGTGTGTCCCGCAATACCACCCTTGTGCAAACATTTATGGGCAAAACAGAAAGTCACACTTGTGGGACATCAGATGTGTTGATGCCACGATCCCAGCCTCCAGAACTCTGAGCAATGAATCTTTGTTGTTTATATGCTGTCCTGTGTCTGGCTTTTTATTATAGGAGCTCAAAGTGACCAAGACAATGAGACCAGATATTCCCAAAGTTAGAGGTAGAATTCTGTTTTCTTTCTATATTCCCTATCCTACAACACAATGCCTTACATATGGCAGATACTTAATTATTATGTCAATAGATGGAGTTTCTTCTCAGACTCACATCTTAGGCATAAATAGTTAAGTTGTCCTATTGCCATACTGCACCACTTGTGCTAAGGAGAGATCTAAGATTTTGTGGAATAAATACTGTGTGTCCCCCAGTACTACCCTTGCATAAATGTTATATGGGCAAAACAGGAAATATATCACGTATCATGTGGTTTAAGTCACCTCAATTCCATATTTGAAAGATAAAACACAAGTGACTGAAATAAATTATGATGACACAGCATGCCCCAAAACACCTATATAGGAAACAAAAGATTTTAATCAGAGTTGCAGGACATACAATAAGTGATTAGGAAGAGAATTTTGAAGAATGGGTGAACTTGAGCAGGTGGGCAAGGCATGGTGGAAGTGAGATCAGCCCAGAGCAAGAGTGTGGGGTCAGGTTCCCCCCTCTTGCTCCTTCCCATGCTCTATGCTCCCTGCATGGCCCTGTCTGTAAAATGGGGATAATAATATAGTACAACGCTCACACTTAACAAAATTAATAAAACAATCTAATTAAGCTATGCCTGTAAAGTACTTTGAAATGCATTGCAGAAGGGAAGTGACTATTGAAAGAAAGGTTTTCATTAGTGGGGAAATGGGAATGTCCCTTTTCAAAATCCAGCGCAAATTGTCCTCATAACGCATTTCAGCCCCAGGGAGCTGTGCCCTTCTGGATCCCTGCATAGAGAAACTCTCTATTTCCAGCTTTTAGACAAAGACTTTGGACTGGAAACTGAAATTTCATCCTGAACTCAGGAACAGTCAAACACAAAGGGGCTCTACTGGCATCAAAATAAGTAAAAGATTTCAGAGACAAGAAACAAAACAAATAATCTAGGTGATAACAGTAATTCTGAATGAGTGATTCAATTGAAACCCTGAAATGTGGCCAGTCTGGCCGTGGGCTAAGATGACCAAATCTCATACTTCAACCCATTAGAACATGTTTGCACAAATCCATTAGGCAATGCTGGTTGTTTGGGTCCAAAAAAACAGTCCACACAGTAACTGCATTGTTCCCAGTGTGGTATTATTGAAACTTATCTTTGGGATTGGAGTATGCTTGCCCAGAAAACAAATTTTGAGAAGATATAAATTGCCAACAACCTAAGTGATGGATTTAGGCGCTATCTATCTCCCTCTTGTGGAAGTAGATGAGGTGTTATTTCCTGTTGCCAAGAAAGCAAGACTAGGTCAACTGTAGATGTTAGAGGAAGTTAGATTGTGGATGCACCCAGAGAAGGAATCTGCAGCAATTAGAGATGGCGAATATCAAGACAGACTTTGTCTTGAACTGGTTAATACCACGGAGCTGGAGGTGTTCAGGTTCCAGGAGAAAGATGAGAAAAGAAAAGAGAGAAATTGGACACAGATGGCACAAGGGTTGCCCCATGACCATGACTGGTATCTTTTGTCTTAAGTCAAGGTGGTACTGCTCAATGTAAAATGAACCTGGTCCCAGAAATGGGATCTTAATTGGTTCCTATTGCAATATGTTCTCCAGCTGCAAAAATTATCCAGCAAAACTCAACCACGACCCTGGTTCCCACATTTCTTGAATAAAAATTAGCAGAGTTCGGGGCTTGAAGATCATTTTTATTTAAAAAGAAAATGTTTAAGAAAACAAGTGTGTCATGATTTGGCAAGAATGCAACATCCCCTCCCCCCTCCCCCCACTGCTCCCCGCCCACAGGATCCTGTTAATCTTAGTCTTGTAGCTGTCCAGGGCACTCAGGGTATTTCCTTAGCACAGACAACATGCCATAAGAACAGTGATAAAGAAATGATGACGACCGACACAAATAACAGGAGCAGTGTAGCCACCACAAAGAGCTTGCTTCCTGCGACTTCTTTTCTAACTGGGCTCATTGAAGGCCATGTAATAGGTCTACACAGCTTAAACCTGGAAGTCGGCACTAACTCCAAGTATAATTCTTGTGTCATACCCTTGACACCTTAAATTTATTTTTCTAGCAAAATGTTATCTTTCTTTGCCTAAATCATTTTTTAATATTTTGTGTTTCCAGCAGTTGCACCTGCCCTTTTTTATTACAAGTGTTCTTGGAGTCTGCTGCAGTAACCTGGTGACTAGCACATCGAATGTATTCTGTCATTTCTGTCACTGGCTCTGTTCCCCACCTCTGTGGCTCGTGCTTGTTTCCTCATCTGAAACATAGAAGGAAACTCTCTACAGTACCTATCCATTGTGAAGGTGAAGACAATCATGTTGTCCTGGTCCTAGTCCATCACCCAGCACAGGGGGCACCCTCAGATGGGTCACCAGGAAGCACCCTGGGCTCTCAAGTTGTATGTTCCCAATTGTGGAATTTTTCACAGGGCATAGTGTAGATGACCAGGCTGGCCCCTCTGGTCCAAAACTGCCGGTTGTTTAGAACTATGTGGCCTTCCAGGACATCAACTCTGGTCTAGGCAGGTAGGGCCCACCAGAAACCACAGGGTGGATTCGTACCTAAGACATGTCAGAGCAGAGGCCAGTCTCCTTGGTGTTTATGACAAAAGCTGCCAAACACGCTCAGCTAGCAAGAGTGACTGCATCTCTGTTTCCACGGCTGGATTCCAGAGCCCGTGAGAAATCAGCATGAAATGGGATTCCATGGAATCCAGTCAAGATGTTCACAGGGAATGAGGTGCTTCTGAAAGGCACATGCTAATTTGAGCACACTGAGATCTACCTCACATCTCCTGTAAGTTGATTGGAATCTAAGTCACAGAATACTTCAAAGAGTCTTGATTTGGCTCAGGTGTTACAAGTTGTTTCATAAAAGGCAACAGGAAACACAGGGCAATTAGCGCCATCTTTTCTCAATAGGGCCTTGGGATGAGCCCACACAACCTACCAATGCTTGAGTCTTTGTGGATTATAGCTGTCTCAGTTACTTTTCTCTCATTGCTGGGACAAAATACTGGACACCCAAAATGAGGGAAGGAAAGATTTATTGAGCTCACAGTTTGTAGAGGTTTCAGTTCATACTCAGCTGGCTCCAAGGCAGAGTGGCACATGGCAGAGGGCAGCAGCTCATGGTGGCAGAAGGCAGCAAAGAACAAAGGGAGGAGCAGCAGCTGCAGCAGCTAACAAGCCTCTCTCCCTTCCTTACATTGTCTTCAGACTATCCAGCCCAGGGCAGGTGGAGTGCTCACGCTCACAATCCCAGCAGCACTCACACTCATCATCCCAGCATTGAATCATGAATTAATCACAAGCTCTAAAAGCCACCTCAATGACTGCATGGAGCTTTGGGGAAACACCTAGACATAAACCATAATAATAGCCATGCTGTGTATTGAAGTACAAAACACAGACAATGCAGGTCATAAAAGCAGTGATGTACATTTGTTTTGCCAGAATTCAAATGGAATGGGATTATTGTTTATTACCATATATGAACCATATGGTTTTATTTTTTTATGAGCAGAATAGATTTATTAGGAGAAAGAAAGCTCCTGTCTGAGAGAGGAACAGGAGGGGGGTCCCAAGCGAGCGGATGGTCCCCTGGGAAGTGAACCACACAGTTTTTTGTTTTTTTTTTTTTTTTGATCCATACAGTTTTAAAGTGTTGCATAAAGAGATGTTTTGCAAATAGGACATTTCCACTGGACAAAGATTGTCCCTTGAAAGCCTTTCTCCTTACCTAACATGTGACAGTGTCCTTCCTGGTTTCCTTAGGTCTGAGAGGTCCCAAAACACAAGATTCAGTTCCAAAGCCAAAATATGACTTGGCCCACAGACAAGTGGGTCACTCACTCTGCTGCTTCACGTTTGATTTTGACTAGGGTTTTTTGGAGTTCTGGAGATTGAACAGAGGGCGATGTTTCTGCTGAGCTGCATCCCCAGCCTTTTTTTAGGCAAGGTCTTGATGACTTGCTCAGGCTAGCCTCGAGCTAGTACTATACCTACCTCAGTCTTCCAAGTAGTTGGGGTTACAGGTGTGCGCCAAGGCACCCAGCTCTGTGCAAGGAATTCTGAAGCTCCGCCTGACTGGGACACACCTCAGAGGCCCATTCCATCTCAGGCCCTTGAGAGACCCAGGCCTCAGGCCTTGGGCTGTTGATTTTCAGCTCCCACTCGTGCCAAGTCAAGGACTGGTGAAGAGGAAGGGGTCTGGCTGCTGATACCACTCCCATTTAAAGGAAATCGTTCTGGAAGCCAAAAGCAGCTTGTGCTAACTGGCACCTGGCTTTTTCTCCTCATGTCTTCTCAAAGCCCAGAAGAGGGTGTGCATGAGAGGTGCTCAGCATCCATAGCCCTCAGTCATCAGAAAATAACTGACATCTGTAGATTTACAATCACATAATATTGAGCAGCAGCACAGACTGGACTCGGATCAGACCAAAAAGTTCTCATCCGTGAGGATGCCAGTGATCTGCATAGCTGTTAAAAATATTTTTCTTATCCTGATTGGTTATCAGTGCTCAGAGGCACAAAGAAAGAAAGGCAGAAAAGAGCAGGGTTGATCTACAAAACAGGAACGAAATGAGGCCCTGAAGGGTTAAATAAGGGAATAAGTGTGTCAGGTTTGGTTTAATACCTGACTGGTAGGTAATCAGCAAGGGGTCAGGTATTCATCCATCCACAGGGAGGATGCAGTAAGTATGTACCGACTTGATAAATGATTGCTTTTTATATAGGAAAATCAATTTATGGAGAAAAAACTCACTTTGGAACTAGGTGTTCCTCTTCCGAGCTAACGGAACTCTTCATCCAGGATGACAGTCAGTTGAAATCCTTCCTAGCACATTTGCATGGAGCGCCTGCAGCGCTCGGAAGATGCCACTGTAAAGTTTGAACCAAAGGCCTTAGTCAGCAGCACCTGAGCTGTCACTTTTGTGTGGATTTAGACCTCGAGTTCTTGGAACAAAGCTCCTCTTGCCAGTGGACACAAGGAATGGAATCAGCTCAGATTTAGTTCTGTTCTTGAGAGACAGAGGGAAAGCAGCTTCTAGCTTCTTACACTGAGTGAGAACTGCACCCAACACACAGTTGTGACCTCAAAGAGAAAGGACTGACATCCCTGCCTGAAGGTGGGAGCAGTCCAGCTATGGACACCCCGACTGCCCTCACTCTCCAGCTCACACAGTGCCTTGGAGGGCTTCTGAGTGAATTCCTCTTACTCATTGCTACAATGTGTTCTCTTTTGTGTTTTACAACTCTGGGGACTGAGCCCAGGGCCTCAAGCATGCTTGGCAAACCCTCCGCCAGGAAGCCATATCCTCAGCCTTTCCTTTTTGAGTTTGAGACAGAGTCTCACTTAATCACATGGGTGGACCTCGAATTTACAGTCCTCTTGTCTCAGTGGCCTGTGTAACTGGCTCATGACTCTGATTTTTAAAGAACAGAAAGCCTCGATCCCCAGGATTTTTGTCTGTTCAAGTGACAACAAATTGGAGTACTGTTGTCTGATGTCCTATAAAATGTTAATAGCTTTCTTGTGGAAGAGCGTGTCCATGCTGTTGGCTGACTTTCCGCATTTTAGAGGAAGATAAAAGGGTCAGTTGTTTCAGAAGAAGGCAGCATTCAGCATTCCACTGTCTACAGGATGAATTCTCATTTTCGTGGCAAAGAAGAGACTCCTATATGGACCAGGGGCTTTGTAGTGTGGATGATTATTAGAATTAAACAGAGAGCTTAATTAAAATCGTGATTCCTGGATTACACTCCCAGCTACTCATTGTGAATCTAAGGGATGTGGAAGCAGTGTTTATCTTATTTAATTTGGATTCCACATTCACTTCTGACAGCAAGTGTTATTGTTTGATTTTATCGAATGTTCTCTCTCTTTACCCTTGTCATTTCCTATTGCAGAGGCTCAGCGGCCAAACACTCACTTCTCTGCCTCCCTTGCAGCTAGGAAAAACCAGGATTTAGCACTGTGAGGTGTAAGTGGATTATGGGAAGCATTTTGCTATGCTGCCTGCAGGGACAGGTACCTCTTCTACCCTCCTCGTCTCTGTGTGCTTTGGAGGCACACTTGATGATCTAGAACTGTATCAAGCACCTTGTGCTCATGTAACATAAAGCATGATGTGAAAGCCCAGTAAATCATGACCACTTCAAGCACGGCCAAGATACTGACCAATTTCAGGAGATATCTCTTTTCAAATGTATGGTGCTATGAAAAAAAATGATGTTTCTATTTGCTAAAGCCACAATAAGGTGAGTGTTCAGTTACAATTGAACACCTTTATAAATAACATTTTTTCCTTATTGTTAGATTTTCATTTACTTTTATTCAATGTTTGACAGAGTTGGACAGATTGGGATAGAAACAACAAGAGACAGTCCCAGAAGTATGGCTGTTTGATGCTCTCTGCCTGGGCAGTGTCACTTCCAGACCTGGCCTGGCTTCTTTAGCTATGGGATACTGTCTCAAACAGGGTCTCCCCAGTCCTCTTGTGAGCCCTTTGTGTTCTATTCTTTCTCTCCCTTTTTGACATTTTCTTTTGCTAAGTGGAAAGTTTCTTAGGGAGTATTACTGCTGGAAGTTTCAACAAAAAAGAAAGAGAGCAATTGAGCAGCAGCAGAAGAAATATTAATAACCGAACAGCACTACTCCTGGGTGACTTTTTCTTCTTGAGCTGTTTGTGGAGCCCAGCTGTACTGCTTTGAAAATGCAGGTTGCCAAAGTACACATCCTTTGGCTAGGTTTTCCCCATAAGAAAGCTGTCTGATGAGTGTGGAGTGCAGTAAATCCTGGCTGAACTACTGGGGCTGCAGAGGGGACATCGCCTATTGGAGTCCTCCAGACCCTGGAAACCACGGCTCCTCGTGAGTCTTTGAAACAGATGGCACAGTCTGTAGGTGATCCTGTGCCTGCTCAGATAAGCCAAGCAGAGAAGTGTGACGCTGGGACAATGTCTTTCCCTCTCATTGGGGGGGTGGGGGGGGATTGACCAACTTTGTTCATTGCACTCAGAGAAAGCCAGCGATAATCATTTCCAGTTTTTTCTCTGACTGATAAGCTCCTAGCATGAGCACAAGACTCTGCTCAGGCTGCCTGCCCGGCTCCCTGGGTCTTATCTTAGGCCATCAGCAAACCTGCCTGTCTGCATTTCCTTCTGACCCCAGCAAAATCTGGCTTTTTGTAAAAGGCCAGCTATTCCATCTGAGGCCCCTTTATGCTGAAATGCTTTTTTCCCAAACAGATGAAATCAACTGTTTTCTTTCAGGATATGCTTAATGGTTTCTTCTGAATCAGCTTTTGAACTTTGTTTTCAGCTATGAATCATATTTGGAACACGTGGGGATCTACGGGAGTTAGAAGCTAGTAATTTCCAGCTCACATGGACAGATGTGACTCTTGGTTGCTTAGTTGGGACCTTTTGACAGTGAATCCATGACCTTAAAGGAAATGACCTTCCCAATATCAGTCTGACAATTCTCCCTAAAGTCCTTCATTGCCCTTCCATGACCAGAGGTGGAAAATGTGGGCACCTAAACGGCTTTTCTGGACACAATTTTACCGTGATACATGCTTCAGTCAATAACAAGCAAGGACACAAGCAGAGCTTGAGTTAAAGGAATCCTTAATTTTCAGGATAAGAAGATGCAGACAACCAGGAGGCAGCCTCAGAAACCTGGACACACAGTTACTGTGTTCTTCAGGCTTTCTATTTGTATGCCT
Source organism: Capromys pilorides (assembly GCA_004027915.1). Lineage (NCBI taxonomy): Eukaryota > Metazoa > Chordata > Mammalia > Rodentia > Capromyidae > Capromys > Capromys pilorides. The sequence continues at coordinate 9,303 of PVKN010021002.1, forward strand.
GCTTTGGCTGTGTGAATCTCGGTGTTCTCTGAACAACGGGCATAGTAAAGTGAAGAGTGTTTCCAAGAATCTCCAGGGAGCCTCATGTGTGCTGGTCACTGAGTCACTGCAGGAGTCCCTGTAGTTATCACTTGCCTCCTCCATGTGAGAAGTGGGAAAGTGGCAAAGGAACACCAACTGAAATGTCTAAGGCCCTAAGTACCAAACTTGCTTCCAGAATCTGCGTCCTTAACTCAGGTTCACTGTCAACGCTTCCCGAAGACCTGCTGACACACACACAGGAAAAGACACAACCCGTCATAATGTCTGACCCAGCCACCCTGTCAACCTCCAACACACCTGAGAAGTTGCACCACTTCCCCTCCAAGCTTATCTCCCAGTTGTTCCTGAGGTGCAAAGCTGCTGTCACTCATCACTCGATGTCTGGGACAGGAGCATCTGGGGATGTCACCTCAAGCCTTCATCTCTGGTAGACATTCGGCATGCAGGGCGAGACCCAGAAAAGGCAAACTTTCTTAGCAGTATCTGCACTGAAGAGCCCATGCTTTGGGCAGTTTTCTTTCTGACAGTAGTGGTACAACAGAAGTAACAGGAACAGCAGCAGCAGCAGCAGCAGCAGCAAGAGAAACAGATGGGCAACCCAAGAAGAGCAGGTAGGGTAACAGCAGAGAAGTGTGGCCGATCTAGTGGCCGTGCTTCTCTCCTCTCCACCAAGCACTGAGCACACACCTAGCTCTCAGTTATGTCCTCTATGCACTCGCTTATTCTCTATGTTCTGGAAGCAAACTGGAAAAAGTTTAAAGCAGTATTTGAGAGCAACACCCACAGTTGCAGAACTAGGTTGTTTTCTCCTTGATAACACCCGGACACCGCTGTGTGCTTCGGTCACGGAGCCCCTCCTCCTGCTGTTCCTCCTCCTTTCTTGCTCCTCTCCTCTCTACTTCCACTCTTCAAGGATCCATTTGAATGAGAAGTGTGAACTGTTGTGGCATTGATTGCTGTCGCAAATTATTTCTCTTTGTTATTGAAAAAGTTAAGTATTGTTGGATAAAATAAAGATGCTGATGCTGAAGGTGTTGAGTGACTTGCCCTGTGTTACTGCAGTGCTACCTGGTGGAATTGGGCCTCCACAAAGCCCTTTGCATCAAATCCATCAGAAATGCAACAGGACAAGTCCAGGCTAATGGGACACCAGGCTGCTTCTGCTTCTCCTGAGACCAAGATGAGCAGTATCTCGTTCTGAGATCACTGCACCTCCTCGGTTATTTTCTTCCCCTCTGATGCTTGCAATGTTGGGTAAACACTGCAGTGGAAACAGTGCGGGCTGGGGGCCTGAAAGACTTCAAGTTTGACTCACATCAGTTTCTCATTAGCAACTTCAGGGTCTGTGACAGGAAGTCACTAAAAGCTCTTTATGGTGTTTTAGGAAGGGACTGAAGGAGACAGTGACGAGGAAAGAAATTGCCCAGGGTGTGATACTCAGCAGACGCTAACACCCACCCAGTACGTGGATCTTGAGTTGTTTACCTCCTCTGCCTTTGCTGCCGCCACCTTGCTAGCAAGGAAACATAAACCCAGAGTAGCGTGCTCCTTCTGTGTCATTTACACAGGTATTCCTTGACTGTCATGCCACAACGTGTAAGTCAAGAGATGGACTGCCAGCAACGACATGGGAAAGTGGTGCGGAACCTAAAGAATGGTTGTGAAGTCCACAAGCTGCCCCTGCTTTCCTGTTTCAGCTTCACCACTCAAGAGCTGGGATAAGGAAGTAGCCTCAGGTTCCACCTTGGTCCAAGGGGACAATAGTATCTATCTCTAGCGCATCCTGGGGATCACACGTCACGTTCTAAGCATTACGCCACAGCACAGAGCAGAACTACCCATAGTGAATGCTCAATAAATCTCCCCTGGCATCATTGTCAAATACTGAAATTTATAAATGACTCTTTTAAAAAACCATCCTTCAAACTGATCCCCATAAGAAGGCATCTTCTCTTTACATTCTGAAATGCTCCACTGAGTGGAAGAGAAAGGAGCATAGTTATAATGACAAGCCAAGAAATCCTGAGAACACCCATGTGGTGTGAATGATGCAGGGTTCTGGTGTCCTGACCAAAATACATCAGTAGCCTGTACATGCATGCATTTGAACTGTTCCAAGCTAGTACTAGCTAAGCACCTGTACATACTAACACATCCCATACCCACTGCCAGTTCATGAGGTGAAAGCTGGTATTTTCATCACTCTTAAAGGAGGAAAACAGCACAGAAAGGACTGGCTCAAGACTCCATAGTTCATATCAGAGAGAAAACGTGAACCAGGTAGGCTGACTCCAAGGTCTACCTTCTGTGCTAGACTGCCAGAAGGAAAAAAGGACTAGAAAATCAGTGACTTCTATATTTTCCCACATTACAGAACTTGATTCTAACAGGTAAGTTGTAGAACACAGCTAGTGTGTGAACAGAGATCCTTCAGACTTCCTGCCTTCCCACATGGAATTCTGTTGCTCATTTCTACAGTCAGGTAAGTCCTGCATATAGCCTAAGCCCTTAGGTCACATCCTAACCAGGCCTTGGGGAAAACCAGAAGCATCCACGAGCCACGCCTGCCTGGAAGCCTCCACTCCAGTGCAGATGGCACCCGTGACCAGCACGTAGGTTGTAGAGAATGTATTTATGTCCTGCTATCTTCAAGAAGTAAAGTCCCACATGGTGAGAAGGCCTGAGAAGTAGGAGACAGAATTCAGATGTTGAGGACTGCCCCCCAGCAGCCAGTGAGCAGCAAAGTGGTGACCTCAGCCTCTCAGCTAGAAGAACCTTGAGCACTGCTAACTTGTGGAGATTAAAAGAGGATCCTGGGCCAGTGAGGCAGCTCAGTGGACTAAGCACCTGTTTAGGCAAGTATAGGGACCAGGGTTCGACACCTCCCTCCCCCCCGCACACCACATGCCACCCTAGCCTGAACCCCGTGGTGCACTGAGCCAGCCGCTGAGTCTGGGTATGGTGGTACACACCTGCAATCCAAGTACTGAGGAGGCTGAAAATAAGGAAGATCACTATGAATTGGAGCTGTGTAGTAAGACCCTATACCAAAAACATAAATGGAAAAAAACAAAAACAAAAGCAGGATCCCTAGCACTAACAAGGCCACTTAAGCCTGGTGGCAGCTTTTTGAGACCCTGGGGCAGGATCCAGTTGAGTCTTGTGCAGGCTCCTGATCCATGCAAACTATGATGTAATGAATATGTGTTGTGTTTGTGATGACTTGACTATCGCAATAGAAAACAAGAATGCATTGTTTTTGTCATCCTGCAGGGGGATAAGATAGACTTGAAAGACTAGAAGAAACCAGGGGGATTAAAAATCAAATCTACTAATCTAACTGTTGAACAAAAGGGTATCTTCTAGGCATTCAGTTAAAAATATGAATGAAAAAATCCAGACAGATTCTCTGTCTGAACCCACAACTATATCAATAGAGAAAGATTTCTTTCCTTTCTTTGAGTTAATTTTTTTCCCAATTGGACATTTGTTCTTCTTTTGCAAGTTCATAAACTCAAAAGAGCAGAGGGTATCTCCCAAGTCCATGTCATCCACTCACCTGTCTCCATGAAAGGCCTTGTCTAAATCAAATTTAATGAAGAGGTGACTGCTCTTACTTAAACTTCTCCCTTGACATTCCAGTGACTTAAAACCTTCCACCAGAAATTCTTTCTGTCCACACAAAATTCTCCTCCCTAAGCCTACCTTCCTTTGGGCCATTCTCAGAGGGGATGGGCTGGCGGCTGTCTGTGTAGAATTCACAGTAACACTTCATATATTTGAAGACAGATAAATCCTTCTTAATGCTTGTCTTCCTGAAGCCAAAATCTCCTCACTTCCACCCCATCCCTCCAGTTCCTGACGGTTTTTACAATGGCTCTGCTACCCGTATCTTCAGCCGTTGCTAGAGTGTGTGAAACGCTCAGCAAGTGAAGCAACAAGTCTCCATCAGGAGATCCTCTGTGACCATAGTACAGAAGAAGTGGGCCCTAAGGGACCTTATGGGGTAAGAAAAGATCAGGAACTAGAAACAGAAAAGTATTAAGAAACTAGGAGCTGGTGAGAATTCTTCTTAGGGAATTAGGCAGGCACTGGTAGATAAAAGCAGGAATTGTTATAGAAAAGGAAGTTTATCATGGGTATTCTAAGGGAACTTAGGGGTAGAAGAAGGACATGAGCTAAGTAATTTTGATTGGTGGTTCTCAGAGTGCTTCTAGGGTCATTAATGTCAGTATCTCTGGTGTATTAGTTTCCTGGGGAGCCAGGAACGAACTATTACAATATGGTGGTTTGAAACAAAAATTTATTGTAAGGCCAGGCTCTCTGTGAAGTCATCAGGAAAGGATCGGTTCTATTCTTTTCTCTTAGTTCATGGTATTGCTAGAAGTCAAAGGTGTTCTTTAGTTTGCAGACTCATCATTCCTGTCGCTGCCTCTGTTGCCAGGTGACAGCTGTTATGGTTAGTATCTGGTTGTCCCCACAAGGCCTCATGTGCCCATAGGTGGGACTTTTCAAAGCTAGCTCAATCTAGGATGTGTAATTCTGGAATTAAGGGTGTGTGGTACTAAATTAGTCCTCTGATTGTTTCAGGACAGTTCTAGGTGTGTATAATAGGAAGAGTCACCCTGGGTGTAGGTGGCACTGCCCAAAAGGCTTTCGGCCAGGTGGGATAAACAGGAAAGGGAGGCTTGCTTTGCTTGCTTCCTGCTTCCTGCCTGCCCTCCATGGACTGTTCCTCCTGTGTCACGCCATCCTGCTTTGGAGCCAGCTGACTCTGGACTGAAACCTCTGCAAGGTGTGAGCTGAAATAAACCTTTCTTCCTTTACCTTGTGGGAGTCAGGTATTTTTGTCCTAGCAACCAGAAAAATAACAAAGACAGAAGAAGAATTGGATCTTCTTCCCTGTGTCTCTGTGTTTGGGTGTCTTCTCCTAGTCTCATAAGGACATCAGTCAAATTGGAATTAAGGGCCAACCCCCTTCAAGTATGACTTCTTATCTAATTACACTGCGCTATCTCATTTCCCAATAAATTCTTATTTTGAGATCACAGGAAGGACATTAATTTGGAGTGTGCTACACTAATTTTTTTTCCTGAAATCCATATATTAAAGTACTAGCTAACCTCCAAGGTTATGGTAGTAAGAAGGGAGGCCTTCAGGAGTTAATTAGACCATAAGGGCCCCATGCCCTTATAAAAGGGGTCCCACAGAGATCTCATCATCCTTTGCTAGTGAGCAGCTAGCTGTCTATGAGGTGGCTGTCACTAAATAGTGACCTTTGATCTTTGACTCTTCAGCCTCTAGAACTACCAGTATGATAAATTACTATTGTCTGTAAGCCAACTGATGAGTATTTTATTTTAGCAGCCAGAATGGACCAAATACTCTCCAACCCAGTATCCCTGAGAATAACTTACAGCTGCAAACTCTTGGTTCTGCCTAAGGCCTCTTCACTCAGAAGCTCTTGAAGAGATGGCTAGAAAGCCATTTTTAAGACATCCAGGCGATTCAGATGTTTAGAAGTTTTTAGGACCTTTGATTTCAATAAAACTGAGGGATTTTCTAAAATGCACAGAAGCGTCCTGGCCCAGAGAAACAGGAATATCTCCAGCAACACTCAAAGCCTCTGGATCGAGCTCTAGAACTCCTCATACAGAATTGGATCTAAGAATGCATTTTGGTGTGAAAACTCTCTTTTGCTGTGAATAGGTTTTGAGCTTGCCTTGCACTTATAAATCAGGGCCAGACATGTGGCTGTTTTCTGTCATCCTGCTCTCAGGAACAGTCTGGGAAAAGCTCTCAGTGGAAATGCTGACCTCCAAGCAAGCCAGGAGGACTTGTCCCTGCTCTGTGATATTACAGATGGTCCCCAGGGAAGTCACCCCCAGAATCTGCACAAAGCTCCAGAGTCTGGCAAAGTCAGAGATCGATGCAGAAGTGGTAAAGTTAAGAATCAAGACAGTCAAGGAGGAAAACACACAGACCCAGTGGAGGAAGAGAAGCCGTCCTCAGAGGAGACATTCTCACTTCCGCTTCGCTGTGCAGACACACCTGCCTGGGATGTAGATGCAGCCAGCGCCTGAATTTTAGACCCGTCGGGAGAACTCCCAGGCTGTCTGGGAAGCCTCATGCTTTGTCCCTCAGACTTGCTGAGCTTTTATTTTTCAGTGTGGCCTGAACACTCTGACTGTCCCTCGAGGCACACTGAATGAAGGGACTTGAAAAGAAAGATAGCATTTGAAATAGTATTCAAAAATGCCCCTTGCAAAGCCAATGAGATAGCTCAGCGGTCTAACAAGCGTGCTTAGGCAAGCGCGCAGGGACTGCAGTTCCGTCTCCAGCACCACAC
>PVKN010021003.1:0-15689 GCA_004027915.1 Capromys pilorides
TCTTATTCCACTGAGCTATTTCCCTGGCACCTATGGCTGGGCTTAAACTTGTCATCTTTCTGTCTTATCTTCCAGAATGCTGAGATTACAGGTATGCTGGTACATACACATGTCTATGTTTCACTTTTACCTCATTTATGCCAAATATTGAAATTTTTTGGATTTCATATACATAACCTAGAAAAACTCATGGAACAAGAATTCAAAAACAAACAAAAAAAGAATTTAAAAAAACATTTCAAATTGAAGAATGTGAGCAGAGATGTATTAAATTTGTTTAGTGTCAGTACAGGAAGTAAATAAAATAAAAACAGCTTCACACTCCTGTTCATTGAACAGTTGGCAAAACGGCTAGAAATTTCATTTATTCTGTGTGAGGTACTAGGTATCAAATGGCTTTTGCACTGAGCTGCATTCCCAGTCCATTTTAAAATTTATCTTGAGATAGGGTCTCTGTAAGTTGGTATACCGGCTATACTGAACTTGAACTTGCGATCTTCCTGCCTCAGCCCTCCCACCCCACACTGGGACGATAGGTGTGCACCACCATGTCTGGCTCCTTTACATTTTTCTTTTTCCTTTTTTTTTTGAGACTGGGAATCAAACTCAGGACCTTGTGCTTGCCGGGCACACATGGGTGCCACTGAGCTATATCCCAGAGCCCAGCCTTTTCACTTTGAAAGCCTGGTAGCTTAAATCTTCGTTTATTTTCCACGCTACCAACTGCCTCCTTGGTGATCTGCCCTGGAGATAATCTGGGATGAGGCTAATTCCCCAGTTTCCCCCTAGGAACCATTCTTCTAAAAGCCACGTCAAAGCATTAAGGTTGGGGTTCTTCCTCACCTTATTTCCCTATCAGCATGAAAGCTACCCTAGAGTCTCCCCTATCAGTTCTCAGTTCATTATCGGCTCTCTTCCCATCTTCCTCCCCACTTCAGCGCCTTCTCAATAATTTTCTAAAAGGGATGGAAGGTGCGTTTTGCAGCTGGTCACAGAAGGTACCTGGTCTACCTCAACAGCCCATCCCTCGGATGTGGAGCGCACACCGTAGGGTGGTAGGTATTGTAACTGCTGCACAATTAAAATAATCACAGAAAGAAAGGCTGAAGAAGTCGGTGTTTTACTCATATGAGGAATGACAGCACATGGGCATCCACAGTATTTAATTTGTTTGGATAATAGTTACAGATAAACAGGTACACTCCATATATAATTACCAATACTTTTTTATACAGCTCGTATTTCAGTACATCAACACTATTTTATTTACACTCTATTTATATACATTAACTTCTTTCTAAAGTCAGTGCATTGTTGACAAGTTTTATACAGAAATTTACAAGGTGAATGTAGTTAATAGTTAATTTAATAAATTTCTGCTAGTTTATGAATTTAAAAAATTAATTACAACCAATATAACAAATACAGATCAAACAACATTAGTAGATTGTGCTACCTGCTTAAATAAGACATCTGTAAGGAAATTATTTAAAATTTTCTACTTTTTCATTGGTTTGTCCAGGTAGGAAAGGACAGACTTTATACAGTGAAAAACTTGAAAACTATAAAGTATACATTTTGTCTGACTTTATACCAATGAGGCCACTACTTCCTACTTGCAATTATACTCTTCTGAAAAGAACTCTGACTTCAGTGGCCATGTAAGACAACCTTTTGAAATGCTCTGCGAAGAACTAGGTAGTTCTGGACTTCACATATCAGACCACGAACGCCTAACTACACTGACATTTACCACTTAGGAGGAAAGGAAGGGTAACAGAGTCTGACAATAAATGAGAATCAATTTCCAGGGTCTAAATGATTTTTTAAAAAGACCAAAAATAAAGTTGAGATATTTCCTTTGAATATATATTAAAAAACAATTTTTCAATAGGAAAAAATGCTGTTTGAAATAAATAACATTTATACTCTTGTTCCAGTTGAAAAAACTAAAGAAAAAAATTAAGCAAAGAAACCTTAACTTTTGATGGCTAGTGCAAAAAATACCAAAAAAGAAAACAAAACAAAAACAAAAATAAACAAAACAACAACAACAAAAAAAGAAAAGAAAATAGAAAAAAAAGAGGGAGGACACACAAAACAGAGTCTACTTCCTAAACCCACCAATTTTATTTAAAAAACTGTATGACTATCAATGTCTGGGATGTGTTTTGTTCTTAAATTTAATACCATGAGGGAACATAGCCCAATCAAGTTAATTTGAGCCCTTACAGCCATTAAAATACAAGTTAATTTGTTTGCACATATTCTCTTTTTTAAAGTGCAAAACAAAAAAAATCACTAATGTGAAACACCACCTGGCTCTGAGGCCACTCATCTCTCTAGAAGCTCTTTGTGCAACACATGCATGGGGCGATGGTGCAAATACCGGCAACTGCCCTGCCACCCTCGCAGTACATGTGGGGTGAAACATTTCTCAGGATACTTGCAGCACCCGAAAAGCGACATGCCCCTGTCAGGAGACCGTTTTAGTAGGACTTCCCAGGACGCTTATTCTTTCTACTAGGCCTCTCAGTTAAGACCTTGGGTAGAAGGCACTAGTTTTTAAGATTCTCCCATTCAGATTTTACCACTATATGCCTCTGCTACCAAAGAAAGTTGTGTCTCAAACCCAAACACAACAAAAACAAAATGCAAGACAGACATAGAACAGTAGGGAAACAATTAAAAAAATAAACTAAAAAATCTGTGTCCATGCCCTCAGAATCATTTGCACACCTTCATGATCTTGCTTTCTCCATCTTGTCAATATAATGGAATAAAACTTCAGGAAAAAGGAGGTAGCATATCATGTCGTCCCCAGACAACACTACAATTTCTTGTTTTGTACTCTGACTCCAAGGAAACCTTTAGGATTTTATTACGATTACCGGTAAACTCTACACTTACTATGAGTTTGCGCACATCTGGACAAGCACAATCTAGTCTTAGTTGGTCCCAGGTGGCTGGCGCCAGACCCTTTTGTTTACAGGCTAATGGTGGGATCTGCCTACAAGTTCTCTATGGAGAGCTTGTAAGGGACTTCAAAACCAAGTTATTACTACTCTTAATGTTACTGTATTTTAATTAGGATTTTTGTTTTGTGCTTGAGGGTCACGGAATAAAACTACATTTAGCCTGCTTTCAGAAATGCCTTTGCCAAATGTCAGCTACAAGGAGTCACATCTCTCTCATCACCAGTCTATCTAGCAGCTAGAGTGACAGCTTCACTGTAACACACAGTACTTCTTGTAATCAGACTCAAAGTCTTCGTCCATACTGCTTGTGTCTGCCATCTTTTTGCCTTCGATCCTCGGCAGGAACTGTGAGCTGTCTATCCCCTGCTGTTCATAGAAGAGAATGTAGGCGGAGTCAGTGTCAATTTCATCAGGGTGAAGTTCCTGAGGAGGCAAGAAAAGCCTGTGATAAGAAAACCTTCACTGCTCTTTCTTAATTCTTCCACTCAGTATTTTGGCCAACATCTGTACTCAAATGAACCCCATTATTTGCAATGTTTCTTTTGGGGAAAATATGTTAAACAGACAATTCAAAAGAATAACTCCACCTAATTTTAATAGTTCATAGATTTGGGGCTCAGAATCTGGCTTACGCTCAAGTTGTAAAGAACTTGCCTAGTATGAATGAGGTCTTAGGTTTAATTCAATATCACAAAACAATCCTCTAACTTTTTCCAGAACCCAGAAAGTCTGAACCTTTTCTCATTAATACCTTCTTTTCTCTCACTAGCCATATATATGTATAATTTTTTTTTTTTTTTTTGTAATGGGAAATGAACTCAGGACCTCACACTTGACAGACAGGCACTGTTCTTTATATTTTCATTCTCTATGCCACATACCACCTTTGTTCCCTTAATATGGACATCATCTAAATACTGACCCTAACAGAAATATTTACTTCCTTCTCAGGAAAAAGGCTATTATTTTGCCAAGTGTTTTCCAGCTTTACTAATGTTCTGTTCTAACTTTCATTCAGAGATTGAGAATATTTACCTTACAGCTGCTGTCATTGTAACAGTACCACTTGCAGTTGGGGTTTTTGGCATAAGTAACGTAATGGCCCCCGCCCAGAATTCCTGAATGGCACTGAAGAGAGGAGAAAGTGGAGGTATGTTAGTAGTTAATAGTACTATGGCTGAGGCATAGCACTAGTATTTGAGCAAAAGAATGGTGATCACTTGGATAGATAAGAAAAAATGTTTTAGAATCATCTACATTTTTCCAAAAACGAACAAAAAACAAAATTTAGATTTTTTTTGGCTGGTGAGATAGCTCAGCAGTCTAAAGTACCTGCTTAGGCAAGCTTAGGCAACTGCAGGGACTGCGGTTTGATCCCTGGCACCACATGCTGCACTAGCCCCACCCCTAGGGCAGGCTGGGCCAGCCATAAGTAAATAAATAAAGTTTACTAGTTTGGATGGTACCAGTGATTGAACTTGGGACCTTGCATTTAATAGGCAGGGTGCTTATGCCACTGAGCTATCTCCCTAGCTCAAAACTGATTGTTGATGAAGACATTAACAAACCACTAAAAAGTATAGATTATTCTTTGAAAACCACACAAAAACCACTTACCGAAATTGCATACAGATTATAAATAGGTTTATTACGAGTATCTTCTCTTTGGTCATCAGTGTTGTCTTCTTCACTGTGGTTTCTAAGCTGACCGTTGCTGTAGCCATTGCCACATGCCTCGTGCTCATAAAGGATCAATCCATTGGCCAAAGTGACCTCACTGTCCTGGGGCGTGAGGAGCTCAGGCTGGCTGCCTCCCAGCAAGTGTCCTCGGCTCAGAGTATCAGCCAGCTCATAGATCTGCCCAGCCCCATTCTCTCTGCTGGCATCCAGATTCTCCTTACTGCTGGACAATTTATTTCTGCTGCCAATCTGAGGCAGTCGGAGCCTCCCTTTGCTCCTCCCCAAAGTCCGAGGGCTGCTGTTAGGGCTGCTATTTTTGCTGGAGGGACAGCTGGCTCCACTTTTTCTTGATGAAGAAGGTGAGCCTATGAAAGAGTGAGAAGGAAAGATTGGTAAATGCAAAGTCCAAACACGGTAAGTTAAGTCAGACACCAAAAGCTAATTCTGAAGCCAATTTCACAAATATACACATATAGGTAAAATAGAGGAGTCCTAAGTGGTTACTCTCTAGTTCCTATTATAGAGTCATTAAGTTGGGCAGCAATGTCCTAACACTGTAGAGTACATTGTAGGGATTTAGAAAATAGCAGAGCTGGGGAAATAGTTCAGCGGCATAAGCATCTGCCTGGCAAGCTCAAGGTCCTGGGTTTGATTCCCAGGCACTGAAGAAAAAAAAAAAAAAAGCAAACAAAAATAGCAGAAAGCTGATGTATGTCACATCCATTCAAAATAACGTAAGGGGCTGGGGACATAGCTCAGGAGCACAAGTGCCTGCCTGGTAAGTGCAAGGTCCTGAGTTCAATCCCTGGTTACCTAACTGGATATTTCTCTAACTCGTAAAACTAGATTAAAATGTGGCCACCATTTATAATGTAAATAAAGTTAAAAAAAAAAAACTTAGAAATTTAAAAAGTATAATACAGCTACGAATGGTGGTACATGCCTATAGGAGGATCACTGTAAGTTTGAGACCAGCCTGGGATACAAAGTGAGTTTAAGGTCAGCCTGAACTACATAGTGAGATGCTATCTCAAAAAGATAAAAAAACAAAACAAACACATAAGCACATATTTCCTTGGCATTAAGAGATTCAAATAACAAAAAACTTTTTTTTTTTTTTTTAAACTTTATGTTATGGCCGGCTCAGCTTACCCTGGGGGTGGGGCTGGCAGGGCATGCAGTGCTGGGATTGAACTGCGGTCCCTATGGTTGTCTAAACTTGCCTAAAGCAGATACTTTAGACCGCTGAGTATCTCGCCGGCTCCCGAAACTATTTAAGAAAAACATTGTGTCTATACTGAACATGTACAGGTTTATTCCTAAACCACACAGAATAAGTTTTAAATTTTTAAAAAATTTTTTGTCTTTTTGAGACAGGTTCTCGCTAAGCAATTCAGGCTGGCCTTGAGCTCACTTTTGTAGCCCAGGCTGGTCTTGAACTTGCACAGATCCTCCTGCTTCAGCCTCCCAAGTGCTGGGATTACAGGCGTGCACCACCAGTCCGGCTAAACTGTTTTTTTATTTTTTTTTATAGCATTTACATTGTATTAGTTATTATAAGCAACCTAGAGGTGACATAGGGACTATATAGGGAGGATGTGTATACACATTACAGGCAAATATGCCATTTTATGTTAGAGAACTGAGCATCTGTGGATTCTGGTACTTGTGGGAGGTGCTAAAATTAGAGAGCCCTCATGGATACCAATGGATGACTGTGTGTGGTAGTTAAGACTTCAACATATCTGACAGTTACAGTACAACCCGTAACATCAGTATTTCAATAATTCATGTGCTACATTCCCACTCAGCATTACTTCTTAACATTGTATTCTATTTTTCCTAGATCTTGATTTTTTAAAAAGTAACTCAGACATCAAGGGATTACTATGCTATCCTACTATTTTCATGAAAAGTTTTAATTCTCCCTCTTGAAGGGCTCACAGGGATCCCTACAGCTCCTAGACACTATCATTCACAGTTAGCATTTACAGTGTCAGGCATTCTATAAAATACTTCACCCTTGCATTATAAACTTGGTGTTGGCTCCCATCTTACAGATGAGAAACTAGACTAAAAGAAGCTATACCTTTTACTCAAAATCACATAGCTCAAATAAGACAGGCTTATTTCCAGACAGATTTCTCCCATGTCACCAAGCTGCCCCTCCATCAGTCCCCCACTCCTCACCTTTTGGGCTACTGGTGGTGATGTTTGCACTGAGAGAAGATGGGCTCTTGCTCAGGAGCACATCCTCATCCCCTGCGGCACCCTGGGCATCTGCTTTCTTCATTTCTCCTGCAGGAACTCTTGGCTCGGAGAGGTCGTGCCCCTGGGGTGTGAGTGTTTTATGCTGGCAGAGAGCTGGATCTCTTGGCACCAGAAAAGCACTAGGGTCAAAACTTTCCCGAGGAAATTTAACGATTTTCTGTGATTTTATCCATCGACCATTTACAAACTGAAATCGTTTAAGGTGAATAATCTGGAGAAGGAAACGTAGGAAGCATCTGCATTACAAAGGATTCTGAAAATAGGACCCTCCTAGAGTGTACTATATATAGTTATTCAACAATATACAACATATATACTCTTTAATATATATATATTTTTAAAGATATTTGGTACAGGGTCTCACTACATGGCTCAGACTTGTAGTGATACTCCTGTTTTCAGTCTTCTGGGTGCCGGGATTACAGGCATGTCACCACGTCTGGACTTGGTGGCCAGCGCATCTGGGGGCAGACTGGTGTGACATGTGGTGCTAGGGATCAAACCCCAGTTCCTGTGCTTACCTAAGTAGGCGCTTAGTCCGCTGTATCTTGTCAGCCTTCCTTTAATGTTCTTAAAGACTACAAAACTATTATTGTTTTCCTGGGACACTGGGAACTAAACAAAGAGTCTTGAAATAGGGTCTTGACTAAATTGTCTAGGCTGGGCTCAAGGTTGTGATTTTTCTGTCTCAATCTCCCAAACTGCTGGGATACAGGGATGGGCCAGCATGCCAGCTCAAAATATTCCATGATCTATTTTATGAGATGTTTATATGAGTATGTACAATGGTTCAAGTTCACTAAACTGGACATTTAAATCTCTGCATATAATTGTATATTAACTACACCTTGATTAAAAGCTTCTTCATCCCTCCTTAGGGTTTTCACAAGCAGACTCTTGCCTTCTTTCTCCTTTCGCAGGTTCCCCTTCCTGGAGCTAGCTAAATCCATGCTACCAATTTTGTGTGGCTCCCTCCCTGAGAAGCTGTTCTGGTCTAAGGAAACAAAAGCCTGCATTTAGGCCTACAGAGTAGTTGGATAAGGACCTAAACAAAAATATACAATGTCTGATAAAAAATACACTAAGCCAAGGATGGTGGTACACACCTATAACCTCAGCACTCAGGAGACAGACACAGGGTGATCGCTATAAATTCAGGCCAGCTTATACTACATAGTGAGACCTTGTCTCAAAAAGCCAACTCCTCCCCACAAAAGCCAAAACAACAAAAACCCCCACCAAACAAAATATCCCACCACTCTCACCATCACTACCACTAAAAGCCCATAAAAAACTAGTACCTCTGGTGTGTAGCTTAGTGGTGCTCGCCTTGCATGTGTAAGGCCCTGGGTTCAATCCCCAGCACCACAGGAAAAAACAAACAAACAAACAAACAAACAAAAAACCCTAGTACTTTACAGTTACTTTTCTTTTTAAAATGTATTTGGTTGTTATAGAGTCTCACTATGCAGCTCTGACTCATAGTGATACTCCTGTTTTTAGCCGCTCAGTCTCAGTACTGGGATTATAGACATATACCACTACACCCGGACTCTGTGGCTGGCTCAGTCCGCCATGGGGGAGGGGCTGGCACAGCATGTGGTTTCGGGATTGAGCCTCAGTCTCTGTGCTCGTCTAAGCTTGCCTAAGTAGGCACTTTAGCCGTTCAGCTCTCTTGTTGGCTCCAACATTTGATGAGGAGCACATCCTCAGTCCCTGTGGGAAATTAAGAAAGGAAAACTTTCTTAATTTGTCATTCAAACTCTGCTGATGGGCAACAGGAAAGTCTCCTGATCCACGAAGAGAGAAGAAATGAATCAAAGATAAAGAAGCACACAAGCACCCATGCACTGGTGGGCTTGTGTTCGCCCTTGACACAGCAGTGTGGCACAGCTGTGAGCTCAGCAGGCACTGAGCACTTCTAGCCTGCTTGCTGTCCTATAATCTAAGGGCTAGCCTAAAGTTGCTTCTTTCCATAGAGCCAGAAGTGTTTTCACCCTCTTATGAAATCCAAATTTACTAGGTGATACCACTTCTTACATTGTGCTAAATTGTAGTTACTGGCCTATATTACTTCTGTTTTTCTTTGTCTTTTTGAGATAGGGATAGGGTCTCACTACATAGTTCAGGCCAGGCTTGAGCTAACTTTGTAGCCCAGGCTGGTCTGAAACTCACAGCAATCCTCCTGCCTCAGCCTCCCAAGTACTGGGATTACAGGTGTGTGCCACCATGCCTGGCAGGCCTACATTTCTTTTTTCTCCACCCAGGCTGTAAGCTCTTCAGGAACAGAAACTAACAAAAATTTTTAGATATTTGTGTTGAATAAAAAAATTCTAGGGCTGGGGAAATAGCTTTGTAGCACAAGTGCCTGCCTTGCAAGTGCAGTGTCATGAGTTTGAACCCCAGGCCCATCAAAAAAAAAACAAAAACAAAAACAAAAAAACAAACAAACTACACAGGGTTGGAGATGTAATTTAGTGCTACACTGCTTCCAAGTATGCATAGGTGCTGGATTTGATCCCTAGTAATGCTAAAAACAAAACAAAAAGCCTTGCACAAAAGAAGAGTTTTAAACATTGGTACAGGAAGGATGTCAGTCTCAGAAATAACAAAAACTATTTATGAAGCTGGGTGTGGTGGCGCATGCCTGTAATCCTGCCACTCAGGGGGTTAAGGCAGGAGGATCGTAAGTCAGAGGTCAGCTGTACTATATAGTTAAGACCCTGATCCAACCTCCCCACCCAAAAATAACTCCTGTTCATGGCTTCTTTCATCTACACTACAGTCTCGGGTGCAAGGCCACACCATACCAAGATGGGGGGAAGCCTCCAGAGATCCAGCTTCTTGGTTGCCAAGCAGTGGGTCTTACACTTTGAACAGTAGTACATCTCATTTTCCCCTAGCTCTTCCTCACTGGTGAAAGCACGGAGACAGCTGTCCAGGTTGATAGGCTCAGCTTGTGCTCGTCGACTCTGCTCCACACTGTCATGCTCATCTACAACCTGTAGAGAGGCAACAGAATGTGGAGAAACGTTTTAAATGCTCATGTAGATAATGGGTCATCCTCTCAGTCAGTCATTTACCTCGCTTCAGATGAGGAAAAGGAAATGGAACCCAAACTAACGCATTTGAACAAGTACAGCATCAGATATTCACAAAATACAACCTAAACTATTGAAGCAAGTATAGCATCACATATTCCCTCATAAATGTCACATCCAATAATATCCATACAACTAAAGTTTATATAACTACAGATTTTCTCAAAAAATTTCTGAGTTTAAAATAACAAAAATCCAAACAAAGAATTGCCTGTTTATTTTACAATTGTGGAATCCTTACAGTTTACACATGAACTAGGCTTCCAGCCAGGAGTGCTAAAAATAAACTACTTTTTTTTTTGTATTTAGTACAGGGTCTCCAGGGTCTCACTACATAGATCTGACTCGTAGTGATTCTCCTGTTTTCAGCCTCCCAAGTGCTGGGATTATAGATGCATGCCTCTATGCCCAATCTCAAGGGGTCTTAGCGTGACCCAGGGGCTGGGCTGGCACTGCATGCCAGAGACTGAACCGCGGCTACTGTGCTCTGCCTAAGCATGTGCTCTAGTCTGCTGAGCTATCTGGCCAGCCCTTAAACCACTTAATTTTTTAAGCAGAAAGATAGCATTATTAGTATTTTATAGGCTTTAAGAAGGCTAAGACAAGTAATATCACTGAAATGGTATCACTGACGTCAGATCTGGATGAAATAACCATGGAGCTAAGACTTCTGTTTGTAAGTATGTATGAGAAGGTGGAAGCGGTATAGCATCAGGACAATTTATTTATTTTATTTTTTGTTTGTTTTTGTAGGACTGGGGTTCAAACTCAAGACCTTGAACTTGCCAGGCAGACACTTGTGCCACAGAGCTATCTCCCAAGTCCTGGGACTTTTTTATTTTTGGACACAGGGTCTCACTGTATAGTCTAGGCTGGCCAGAACTCACTATGTAGCTCAGGCTGGCCTCAAACACATGCCGATCCTCCTGCATCAGCCTCCTGAGTGCCAGGACTATAGACCTGTGCCACCATGCCCGGGATAGCATCTGGACTCTGAAGGCTACATGAGACTTTACATAGAGATCTGTTGCTCTCAAAACAGACCCTGGACTACAAGTCCAATGATCACTGCTTCTCCTTCTGGCAAAGATCACACATTTATCCATCACCCTCTCATTGCCCTTCCCCACCAGCAGTGATCTGGTGATCTTTACCCAAAGCAACTGCCTACATTTCTATTACTGAAAACCATGATGGAAAAACTGAACTGCTTGGATTACAAACTGGCACAGTTTAAAGTCATTTTTTTTTTAAGGTACCAGGGATTGAACTCAGGACATTGCATTTGCCATGGAGGCATTTATGCTACTGGGCTATATCCCTGGCCCTTAAAGACTTTTTTTTTTGGTGGTACTGGAGATTGAACTCAAAATCCTGCCCTTGCCAGGCAAACACTTGTTCTACTGAGCTATCTACCCAGCCTCCCCATTTTTTTTTTTCTGGCTGGCTCAGGCTGCCTTCAGGGGGTGTGTGATGTGGCATGTGCAGCTGGGAATCAAACCATGGTCCCCTGTGCCACACTAGGTTTGTCCATGCAGGAGCTTAAACAACTGAACTAAGAGGCAAGCCACCTCTTAAAGTCATTTTGTCTAGAAGTTTTTTACATGAAACTTTCTCCCCACAGGATAAGATGGCTGGGTAACAATGCTGTCAAACACCCACAAAAACTATCAAGATTAAAGATGATCATTCAGTTAGTGTCTTGGTATTGCATTACATCTGCCCTAAAGAACTCATTACACTGGGGGTTATGGCGTGCATGTTATAAACCCAGAACTTGGGAGGGCAGGAAAGAGGATCACAGCAAATTCAAGGTTCTGAGCTACATAACAAGTTCAAGACCAGCCTGATTACATAGCCAGACTTTGTCTCGAAACCAAACCAGGGTGGGGCCAGGGAAATAGCTCAGTAGAATAAGTACTTGCCTGGCAAGCACAAGGGCCCGAGTTCAATCCCTGGTCCCGCAAACAAACAAACAAATGAATAAAACAAACAAAACCATTAAAAAGAGGAACCAGAAGAAAATTCTATGTGTAAAAAAAGGAAATATGGCTTGACTGTGGGTCACTGACTGCTGCACACAAATTCTTTAGCAGTAAGATACCAACTCTGTCTTTTGAGATAGTCACCTTAAGGAAACATACTGTGTTATGGTGGTATAAGGAGAAGAGCATTCTTTAAGATTATTAAGTACAGTCTGTAGGTTTTCTTACAGCTAGTTAAACATTATCTCTATTCTCCCCAAAGGGCTGCTTTATGGTCAGCCACAAATTATAATATGCTACTACAGAATGTTGGGTTTTTATTGATTATGTTTTCTGTGGAACATAGGCAAGGACTGGGAGGAAGGCTGATGAAAATATATGGAAAGCCAGTAGTTTATATTATCAATAAATTTTATCTGATATTCTTTTTACCTGTTGGGATTTATGCTCAGCTCTTATTTTCAAATAGTCAAAATCCCTTATACATAGCCTTGTCAAAAGGTAAAAAGGCAGAAAAACCTTTTCATAATCTTAACAGAAAGGTAGATTTTCTTTTCTAAGAGACTTTCTCAGTGTATGTAACTTTCTATCTTTATGAAAAAACTGGTGCCACCTTGCCATAGATATCAGTTTAAAAGTGAGTAAAAATGGGTAACCATCATTTCAATAGACTGTAACATATTTTATCTAAAATATACATATTTAACTTAACCATCCTCTAATGTGGTGAAAACGTTAGTTGCTTCACATATTTTTACTATTGTAAAGTGTTATATGATGGATAGAGTATCCTATTTCCCTAGGAAAAATTCCTAGAAGGGAAATCTCTGGAATAAAAAATATAAAATACTTGGGCCAAATACTTGACTGAATTTTTTTTTTTTTTTTTTGACACAGCGTCTCACTATGCAGTTCAGGCTGACCTTGAACTCACCTCTGTTCTCCTGCCTCAACCTCAAGTCCTGGGTTTATAGGTATGTGTTACCAAGGTTATCCTCTTTGTCTACGTGACTGTCTAAGCACACACAGAAACCCACATGTAGGAAAAGCCCAGATTACTCATGCATCCTCACTCTGCAGCAAGGCAGCATATCTCAATAGCTCTTTGTTTCCATGGTACCCAAGGAAATGCGGCACTGAAAGCAGAAGCGGGACAAGATGTAACTGGTCAGATAGGCCCTTCTTCCTATCAATGAGATGTCCTCCAGAGTTTTTTAGATTACACACTGGGCTTGTTAAAAATTTATTTAGAGTCAATTAAAAAAAAATCTTTGATAGGGGCTGGGGAGATAGCTTAGTAGAATAAGTGCTTGCCTGGCAAGCACAAGAGCCTGAGTTCAACGCCCAGTTCTGCATAACAAAACAAAACAAAACAAAACAAAACTTTGATAAAACTGTTATTTATTAAAAAAAAATTTTTTTTTTTTAAATGTTGTTAGAATAATGTCCTGTCAGATTTTGTGATGACAAAGATTTAGGAGTCTAAGAACTGCTAACATTTTCCTCTTCAAAGAAAGTGTGGCCTAGGTACTAAATTACACTACACAGAGAGCACAATATGGACATCAACTTCCCATTAGCTTTTCTTTATCTTTCAGCTCAGTGATCTTTCACTTGGCTAATATCATAAATTATGCCCAACTAGAAAAAACTGTGAGGAGCCTTAGGGTAGGGAGAAGAACACTGAGAGATCCAAACAGGGAGCCAGGCCAAGAACTGACAGTTTCTATATTCTTCAATAGCAGAAAAAGAGGAATATTGATTACTATTACTAACTTAATCTAAAAAGAATGCTTCTTATAATGAAGGAAATTTCCAATAATCAAGAGCCATGTCAATGCAAAACTCAATGTAATTCCCAATGTGACTTACAAAACTTATTTAATTCTGTTACTTCTCTATTAGATTCTTTTTGTTTTTGTTTTTTTTTGAGACAGGGTTTCACTATGTAGTTCAGGCTGGCCTTGAGCTCACTTTTTGTAGCCCAGCCTGGTCTGGAACTCACACTGATCCTCCTGCCTCAGCCTCCCAAGTGCTAGGATTACGGGCATGTGCCACCACGCCTGGCAAGATTCTTAGTATTACTACTCTATTCTTCAAACAATATTGCTTGATGAAAAACTGCCTGAGGTAAACAACCTTAAGTATGGAGTTCTTTTCTTTTCAATCCTGGGGACCAAACCCAAGGCTTTTGCACATGCGAGGTAAGTGATGTGCCATTGAGCTAATCCCCAGCTCAACTTTATATTTTAGGGGAGGTTTACTTTTAATTTTTTTTTTTTTAGGGGAGGTTTTTTTCTTTGTTTTTGGTGCCAAGGTTCGAACTCAGGGCTTCCAGCTTGCTAGACAAGCATTCTACCTCTGAGTCAAATCCCCAGCCCCTCTGTTTTATATTTTAAAGGTATTTTTTAGTAAAGCTTAAAATTTTTTTTTAACAAAACCCTGCATAGATAGTAGCAATAGAGAAATGTAGCTGGGGAGATAGCTCCATGGCACAAGTGCCTGCCTGGCAAGTGCAAGGTTGTGAGTTCAAACCTCACCAAAAAAAAGAGAGAAATGCAAAGAGTAAAGAAGGGCCACTGAGATATAAACTAGGTATCCAGTCTTGAAAAATTTTAATACAGAGGTCCTGGGTGTGGTGGCGCATGCCTACAATCCCAGCACTCTGAGGCTCAGGCAGGAGGATCATTGTGAGTTTAAGGCCAGCCTGGGCTACAAAGTGAGCTCAAGGCCAGCCTGAACTGCATGGTGAGATCTTGTCTCAAAAAGTCAGGGAAAAAATCTTTAACCTTTGTCATCAGCATGCTCATTAAACATTGCAGCTACCAGGGTCAGCGAGATGGCTCAGTGGACTAAGTGCCCGCTTAGGCAAGTGCAGAGACGGGTTTGATTCCTGGTACCACATGCCATGCCTGCCTGGCCCCAGGGAGCATTGAGTCCAGGTGTGGCAATACATGCCACAATCTCAGGGCTGGGGAGGGTGAAAACAGGAGGATCACTATGTGTTGGAGCTGTGTAATGTATTTGTATCAAACACATTAAAAGATGATAATAATAATAAATAAATAATAGCTATCATTGTGGGATACACACAAAGTGTGGTTATCAAATGCTAGAACTTCAATGATACATATATATATATGTGTGTGTGTGTGTATGTGTATATATATATATATGTATGTTAATTTTTTTTTTTTTTCTTTTCTTTTTGAGACAGGGTGTCACTATGCAGTTCAGGCTGGCCTTGGGCTCACTTTTGTAGTCCAGGCTGGTCTTGAATTCATACCGATCTTCCTGCCTCAGCCTCCCAAGAGCTGGGATTACAGGCGTGTGCCACCATGTCCCGCTGAGCTTATTATTATTTTTTTTTTTTTAAATGAGTAGAACATATGTATTGAGGGTAAGAAAGCTCCTGCCCAAGAGAGAAATAGGAGGGGGGTCCTGAGTGGGTGTCCCCCCAGCTGAGCTCACTTTTGTAGCCCAGACTGGTCTTGAACTTGCACCGATCCTCCTGCCTCAGCCTCCCAAGTGCTGAGATTACAGGGGTACACCACCAAACCTGGCCGATATTTTTAACAGGCAGAACAATGTTTAGCAGGAGCCGGGGAGATAGCTCTGTGGCACAAGTATAAGGTTGTGAGTTCGAACCCTAGTCCCACCAAAAAAAAAAAAAA
>PVKN010021004.1:0-15692 GCA_004027915.1 Capromys pilorides
GCACTCAGAAAATGTGGACTCGTCTCAAAATGCAATAGGAGAGGTGGGGGTGGAAAGGACAATTTGTGCTTCGAAACTTCAGAGAAAAGAAATTTTTAATTTTCAGAATTGAGGCAAGAAGGCTTGCCCTCATTTTTCATCTTAAAAACTAATTGTACGGCAAAGAGGACATTTTATTTGAGCTTTTGTTTCTAATCTTGCAGTCAATTTTATCTTTGGCAGAAATCTAACAATTTTTTTTTCATTTTTCTGCATAACAATGCATAGTAGAGTCTATCTTCAACTTATTCTACACTCAGTTTGGGAAGACGCTCGGAGGGATCTGCCTCGACACGCAATGAAAACTGTAATTGGGAAAGATGTACATCATCTTATGAAATACTATTTCAAAGCAACAGATAAGAATTGTATAAAGGTCAAACCAAGGTCCAAGAACGGCTCCCTGCGGAAGCAAGCGAGCTTCATTTCTTAGGTGCACACAGAGCTGCAGGCCACGCGGTGGGCTTCCTATCCTCACTCAGGATTGAGAGCCGCTGTCCGCCCAGTAGCACAGAGGCGGTTGTCGCTTCCTGTTGTCGCCATTTATTCGGGGAGAAGCCAGTCATCAGAAAATAAGTTGAAGTTGCCGTTACTCAAATACATCTCTGTTTCTCGTCGCTCAGGATGCTGCTTTCTCTCTCTCTAGCATCATGCCTGCTTCCCATTATCTCTCCAGTGACACAGCTTTAATTAATTAATTAATTATTTATTTATTTTTGGCCTGGCATAGTGGCACACCCCTGTCATCCCAGCATTCTGAGACCTTGGGTAGGAGGATCATAAATCTGAATCCAGCCTGGACAATTCAGTGAGATCCTTTCTCAAAATAAAAAATAAATAAAAGGACTAGCAAGGTAGTTTAATTCAAAGGCCCTGAATTCAGTCTCCAGTATTACAGTCTTTAAAAAGTTTTTAAATGTGCAACTTAATTTAGGAGATATGGAGGAGAAAATAAGAAAAGCGGCTGCACACCCGCGCCCACAAGGCGCCGCCCCTGCCCGGCTGCACAGAGCAGCGCAGGTCGGCGTTCTCAGGCTGTTTTTCACTACTGAAAACATTCTTAGGTGCTGGGCTTAAAAGTCAAGCAAACTGTGCGTGCAAAAGAGACAGACAGGTAGGGCTACAAGGAAGTTCTCGATAATTTTAAAGAAAGATTTTACTGTAAGTTCAGATCTTCAGAACTGTCCTTAGATGGTTCTTTTTCTATTCTTAAAAATTATGCCTTATACATACTCAATTATAATTGGGTCCAAATATTAATTCCTTTAGTATCCAGGGTACCCAAACCCTCCTCCTGGACAGCCCGCCTGCACCTCCAATCCAGCCCCAAGTAATTTTATCGGTACACCCACATCTGTCTGTACAGGGCCAGCCTTTTTGTTCTTTCGTGATACTCCATAAAGTTTCGCTCCATTCACATTCAGAAAATTGGGGTCTGCATGGGAGTTAACTTCTGAAACACAAAACATAGATTTGAAATGCCATATAAGAAAGCTACAAAATAAGTATGAACAAAATGCTTAAAATCGAGATTTGAAATTAACATGCTTTCAAATTTTATCAAAAATTTCACCATAATTCACTTTAGCCAGAGTCCATAAAAATTTCACATTGGAGAAAATACTTAATGTCTGATATTATCTGTCTCATTCCCACATAGGGCTTGATGCACAGTGTGTGGTTTGAATTCAACTGCCACTCGTGGGAAGCCTGCAGTGGCAAACCTTTGTCACTGTAATGGACTTCCCTTGGTGCACAGATGCCATCTTGAGCTCGACACTCTGGGGCCCCATCTCCTCCAACCCAGAGAAGTATGCCGAGAGAGGCCGGAGCAGAGCGAAGACAACAAGTCCGGATGTGGTGCACCGCCCGCAGGTACTGCACGGTCGCCTTCATAAACCCTCCGTGAAACTTACTTGATGAATTGATCGATATCTTAACTATCTATCCTTAGCCAGTGTACTTAATATTTTGAAATACAGGGTTTTACGTTCACACGCTTACGTGAGATACGTGTCTGAATTTAGCTTCAGCTCAGCTCAGAGGCCTCTTGAAAGCAGAGGCATCTTCTTAGCAGATATGCATTCATGAATCAGGGCATAATTGTGTTTTCACGGTAAAAATCTAGTTTAAATGGATTATTAAAACAAGTTCATACTACATATATGCTATGTGTGTATATATACATATATACACACACACATATGGATAAAACTGTGCACACATAACTACCACCATGCATATGAAAGTGAGCAAGAAATTGGAATCAGTGCCTTTTTGTTTTTCTAACTGAAATACTTGGCGGCATGACACCCTCGAAGCCTGCTGCTCGTGAAGTTTAGAGCAGCTTTGGGCCACTCGAGTCAGGAAACCCCTGGGTGAGATCTGCATATGGGACCAATCGAGTTGAGTATTAGGAATACTGGCTTGCATATCCGGGAAACCTACTGTGCCCCATCTGGGGCCCTGCTTGTGTCACTTCAGAGCCTCCATGGCTCCATCCCAGCGTGCTCAAGCTTTGTGTCTTAGAGCCACGTGGGTTCTTACACACCATAGCCTCCACCTGGCCCAGTATTTGACTGACCAAGACTATGTCAATCCTGTCCATTTGCTCCACATAAAGCCCTTCTGGAAGCGGCTGATCAAACAAGACACTTATGCAAACAAGATAATTATGTCTGCCCAGTTGGTCATGAAAATGGCCATGAGGAGATTGAAGAAGAGATGAATCCAAAAGTCCAATGTAGTGAAAGATGCACATTCATTTATCTAAAGGATTGTATGACTGGAAATAGAGTTAAGCAGGGGAAGGCAAAACAAAGTGAGGTATTTAGGTCCCACATGTGGAAAGAAATTACTGAATTATTAAAGACATAATGCTGCCTCTTTAATTGGTTTTGTCATACCATTTCTTTGGACATTTCTTGTTCACAATATGCATATCATCTACAGAGAAATTTAGTAGTTTAATACTTTTTTGTGGGGTTTTTCTGTTTGTTCGTTTGTTTTGGTGACCCTGAGGATTAAACCCCAGAGACAACAACTTCAGCGTTCCTTCTTTCTCTCCAGCGTGCTGAAAAGCAAAGGGTCAGACCCTCTTGGATGCACTCACTGCTCCTGAGGTAGAGTCCCGGGGCTTGCGTTCATCTCATTTGCTGCAGAGGTTCTACAATTTACTGTAAACATCTTAAATTACAGCACTTGCACAGGGCCAGGAAGTAATGTACCTCCCCACCGCAGATGAATCATGCAAGCGAAGCACATAGTGTGCCTTGGAGGTGCTTCAAAGCCATCTGAGGAATGGCTCATCCACGTAGTCGGATGCTGGCTGGGTGATTCAAGCAGTGACCTTCCAGCAAGACTGAAGAACACTGCAGTGCTTTGGAAATGTCACTGTCAAACATCAAAGAAGGACTTGAAAAGGATGAAAATACGAGCTCTTCCTAAAGCCTTCCTGGGAAAGCAGGGTGCAAACACACCCCCAGCAGCAGGGCTCGGGGTCTCCCCGCCCTGCACGTCTGTAGATGAACTTTGCATCTGTGAAAACTTTCCCCACACTTCCCTAAGTAGCTCACATACTGATCAGGGAATCTGGATGGATTCGACAGTCTGGGAACATGTGGTATCAGTCAGGATTTATGCGGAGGAACCAGCCAGCAGCACCACAGGACAACAAGGTATCACTTGGCACAATGGGGACAAGGCAGCCTGAGGGTCCCTGACCTTCGCCCTCTGGACCACAGCTTTCAGAACTGATATGTGTGCGTGCGGGCACACGTGTGTTGTAGGGTCTTCCTTGTGAGACTGATACAGATCAATGGAAGTAGAGAAAACTGAAAGTTTTATAAATAGCCAGTATTTAATGAGCATTTACATGTATGTAGACATGTACATACATGAACATATGTGTGAGCTTATAATGGAGTCTGTCATTGTGCTTCACTATTCTTGAAGCTGGCGAGGATCATCTAAAAGAGGCTTAAGACTGGGGAGATAGCTCAGCCGTTTAGTGCCTGCCTGGTAAGTGTAAGGACCTGAGTTCGATCCCCAGTACTGCATGCGATGCAGGCCCCAGAATGCTGGGGGTGTTGTGTGGACCACTGAAACCGGGTGTGATGGTGCACACCTATAATCCCAGTGCTAGGGAGACTGAGACAGGAAGATCACTATGAGTCTGAGCTGCGCAAGGAGACTGTACCAAATAAGTAAATGAATAAATAAAAGATTAAAAAAAAAACTTTAAAAGAACTTAACTGAAACTTATCTCACCATTCAGAATAAATGATGTAGGCAATTATAATTATTAATTAAAAGTAATTTCACAAGCAAGACAGCCTGACACCCATGAATAGTGTCGTTAATAGTGGAATGAAAGCCAGCAAGATAGCTCAGCAGACTAAACGCCTGTTTAGGCAAGCACAGAGGGACCAGGGTTCTAGTCCCAGCACCACAGCCATTCCCACCCCACCCCCAGGCACACTGAGCTGGCCACCAAGTCTGGGTGTGGTGGATTGCACCTGTAATCCCAGTGCTGGGGAGGCTGAAAACAGGAGGCTCACTACAAATCCAAGCTGCATAGTGAGACCACATAACAAATACATTTTAAAAAAATTAGTACCATGAATGATACATATTCTCCCTATTGAGTCGAGGAACAGTAATGATTTAAAAAAAAAATATTAAGTGGACTGAACAATGCAGTAAAAGAGCTGAGTCACGTCAGTTTAGCTTTCATTTAGGTGAATTCAGTCCCTAGGGCCTTTATATTTTTACCTGAGAAGTAAAGGAAATCTAACTCGTAGCCTTTGGACCCGAGCTCCCCTGGGGAACACTCCATTCCAGAAGCCTGATTTGCACCAGGAGGTCCAACCCCATGCTTAGCTTTGATGGCTTCACTAACAACAGCAGCACACACTGATGCAAACCCATCGCCTTTGGCTTGCCCTGACTCCAGCTGGGTGAAGGTGGCAGCCCTGAAACGGCACTGAGGAGCCAGGCCTGACAGGAAACGCAGCTCTAGGCAAAACCAACATACTGCTTAGGACAATGTTTCTGCACCCCAACGTCTCGTAAATACCTGGTGCAGACCAAGAACGAAAGGCAGAGTAGGTAGACAAGAAGCACAGAAAATAGCGGACAGAAAAAAAATGTGTGTTTCCTTGTTTGAATTTTTAAAAAAATGAATGTTGGAGGAATATTGTTCAGCACTTTAGTAAAAGTTCAATTAAGAAGCCATGGCAACTATAAGATTCAAGGTAAGACTGTCATCATTAATGTGAAATGTCTTGGCTTAGAAAAAGAGTTTGGTAATAAAATCAAGGTTAAGTGAAATATCCTGAAGCTGTGCAATTAGGTTAACACCGAGGTGCGTTGGGGAGCAGCGCTAGCACAGGTGTTCACTGTATTCGTTAATGGCCTAGAAGAGTTGCGGATGACATAGAGGCCCATTTGTGTCACTTCAGAGGTGTTTACAGCCATCAAAGCAAGGGAGTGACTGCTTCGCTTGACCCATTCTAGATCAATTATTTAACATATTACAGCAAATTAATGTAAAGTGGGTGAAATTAATAATTTTCTGAGTTTATTAATAATAGCTACTGAAGTAGTTACCGCTTTTCAGGGAAGAGCGGGCATATTGAAGAAGACATTTGCTCAATAAACACTATTCATGCAAAGTCAGTATTAAGAATTAAGCAAGTAGATAAGTATCCAAATCTGTAAATAATGGTGACACCTTAGGGAGACCTGCGCGGTTGCATGACACTGTCAGGGACGACTATAGCCCCCAAGCCACGTGGTGAAACACTCTGGGGTCTCGTCTGCTGATTTTCCAGGTAGTTTTTCACACACTCACTTCTCTCCCACATCCACTCTGTGGGTTTCTGGGCAGCTCGCAGGTGACAGTTGTCCACAAGGGAAGCCCCTTCGCCACCATGCCTGGCTTGTAGTCAAGGATTTCCCTGAGGTTAGCTCTCACCTGTTAAGTGCTCCAAATATGAAACATCTAAAGGCTTCAAAAAAATGAACACTAATTCTTCTTCATGAGGAAGCTGGCATAACACAAATCAATAGCATCAAGAATTATAAATTCCTCTCACTCAAGGGCTATTTAATCACATATATACAAGGAAAACCTAAATGTAACACAGCTTACGTAATAATTTATTTTTCAAAAATATTTGCTGAATGCCTATTTTGTGTGTGTATGTGCGTGCATGTGTGTGTGTGTGTGTGCAAACACACACATGTGTGCGTACACACAGCCAGAAGCAAACTCAGGAACTCATGCTTGCCAGGCAGGCACTGTGTTGCTGAGCTACATCCCTGGCTCTCAAATATCTGTTTTATAAGTTGATTCTGTGCTAAAAGAACTTGTAATTCACTCTTTCAAGTATGTTTCCTGAATGCCTATTTTATAACCAGTTCTTCCCTAAGAAAATTTAGAAGGTGATAACTCCTCTCTCATTATCTAAGTATTTCTCTATCCTTTCCACATAAGTTAAGTATAAATATATAGCTCTGTTAGCCCACAGTATAAACTTTCCTATTTGAAAAATAACTTAAATATACTTTGAAATTTTAGATAAAAATAAAAAAATTTTAGGCAGAAACTAAATTAGCATGACTAAAATAAAGTAAAACACTAATACAAATGCCAAATTGTCTCCAGTCCAGTTTTACAAAATAAGAAATCAGCATATCAACCTACTGTAGAGAGATTTCTGGAAAGTGCCGACAGTGGGTTTCTCAGACAAGCAGGAAGTAAAGATGGCCCGACACTAATGAGAGCACTTTAAAGAACAAAAGAGTGTGTATAGAGATAAGGGGTCTCCATATCTTTGCTGTAGACAAGAGATTAGTCAGTGAAAACATCTGAATCAGGCCTAAAATTACAAAAGAGGGGATATGCGAGCCAACCAGAGATGCAGACAGTACTGAGCTATACAAAGAAGTAAAATCTGCTCTTGCCTGTTTTTCATTTGTTTCTCCAAAAATTAAACCAAAAGTGATAAAATAAACAGTAGTTCTCCACTCAGTTACACCTTTGTAATGCTGGGAAATTGCCGAGATGTGAGTTTTTACTTGCATAATCCATTTGTGTTTTATTTCCAATCTGAATTAAGTGAATGGTTTCAATTCATGGCAAATGCTTGTCCCCTTACACAGCAACAGGAAGGAGCTGCCTCAGTCAGGCCGCAGCGGATTCCGTGTAAGTTCACCTCTGCGAAGCAAGATCTCCATGTTGATTTTAATACACTCCTGAACCCTATGAAGTTAAACAGCAACCGAAGGGGCTCGGGGGAGGGAAATACACTGTGCACTAATATACTTGTCATGACTTTTCGACCTTAAAATACTCTGCACTTCCGAAGAAGTTAGGAGGCATTTGAGAAACCTCCTGAACAAAGCCAAAAATAAATCTAATACCCAAATCAAGCAAGCAGGAAAACTGAGCAGTACCTGGAAAATAGAAGAGCCAGGTTTCGGGGCCCCTCCTCCTCTGTGGTGCTGAGCAGGACGGCAGACGGAAGCCAGGAGAATCATTCCACCTGCTGATACGTCTGTGTCTGGTCCGCCCGTGTGAGGGCTATGATGGCAGCACGCAAGGCAGATGAGGTTCCTTTACTGCGCCGCATAAGGAAAAGCGACCCTGCTCGACCGTGCGTGTGTAAGTCTTCCTAGCTCAGAGAGCACACTGTTGTCACTGCCCAACCACACGGAGGAAGAATGCATGCTGCAGTGGTAACGCACATGCCTGAGTTACTCAGGAAGCGTGCTTCTGACCAATAGCCTTCGCTTGTCAGAATATAAATATTAACTAAAATCTCTCTCTTAGGGTCTCTATTGTCAGTGCATCAACTAGAATCCCTGAGCAAGATTCCAGCATCTACACGAAAGCCTTTCCTTGAATAACACTCTACATGTTCCTCTATTCTCAGTTTTTTAAAGTTCTGGCAGTTCATCAGCGTTGCTTCATGGGCAAGTGCCACTTAGAGCCAACTCGCAGCTCAGATTAGCTTTTAGCAAGCAGTGAATGACACCTCCTCATTCTTGCTGATACTGACTCGGTGCAGTGCCCAGCTCTGGAAGGAACGTGTGGAAAGGACAGAAGTTCTGGGCGCGTGCTCGCTGACGTACTGGAGTGAATCGTGTGCAGAGACAACAGGCCCGGGTCTCGGTGGAGTAAAACTGTGAAGGTTGGCAGCAGTGGACCCATGTGTAAACACGCAAATACCCTGTGAGCCCTCAAGAAGCTCCTCCATAAATTATAGGATATGAAATTAATAACAGACGCATTTCTGGAACATGTTGCCCATAGGAAAACCGTGCATTTGAATGATCATATTTGGAAATGAACCATAGAGTAGTCTGCAAAAACTATCTGTACCCAGCGCGGCTTCTCACAACGCAAGTAGGTTCCAAGGAAGCAGAAAGACACGCGCAACCAGGAGGTTAGGCATGCAGAGCGCCAGGCACATGCGCAGCCTGGGGGAATAACCAATCAGCCAGGCGCTAACGTCAGAGGACCTCCAAAGCAGCTGTCTGCTGATCAAGAGAGATTAGAACTCATCCCGGCTAACGGCGGCAAGGATCACTGACTTCCAGAGAACAGTTGCCAAGCATAGATAGAGATCTGGACTATGCACGGTTTCACAGAGGCTAAGATCAGAAACTTCATGGAAAATCTCTCATTTTCAAATGTAGGAAATGAATGCAATTTTTATATAATATCATATGAGCCAACAGTTTTCTGGGCGAATCGAAGTTAGCTAAGGCCCACCACACAGGAAATCTATGAGTAATTCCTCACCTACATTGTGGAGAACAATGGCTCAGTGGGAGGACACAAGTGTAGACTGATGATTACAACACCACACAGGCACCAGAGGGCTTCTTAGGAAAGGGGATCCAGACAAGATCTGTACACAAAAACCTAATACAGCAAGTCACTTCGTATGGACATATGTAAGCTTTACACATTGGGTACACTACTTGAAAAAGGAAGTCTTCTCAAGGTTTTGTGAGTTTTTAAACTTTATTATTGTAGTTTGTGTAAGAATAGACTTAAAATAACATAAAAGTTTTCAGTGCAATAAAACTAAAAGTATGAAGGAAAGGTCTAGAAGAAATTATATTACTAAAATAAAAGTAAGATTAAAAGTGTATGAAGTATATGGTGAAAGACCGGCCAAATAGCTCAGCAGATTAAAGCACTTGCTTAGGCAGATGCAGCAGCCAGGGTTTGATCCCCAGGGTGCCATGCCAGCCTTGCCCCCAGGGTGCACCGAGACTGTGATTGAGACTGGGCCTGATGTCACACGCTTATAATATCCGCTCTTGGGAGGCTGAACACAGGCAGGTCATTATGAGTCCAGCTATGTGTGAGATCCTGTGGACCCTGAAGACCCTGTACTAAAATACAAACCAAAAAAAGAAAGAAATATGTGGTGAGTATAGCCATGGTGCATAAGAATAAAACTTCATTACCACCTATTTTATAAAGCCGATTGCTACGTGCATGGAAGGAGGCATCCCATTTTTTTTCTGCAAAGTTTATTTACTTTTCCTGACATGCAGTATGACCTTCAGTAAGTATGAATATATGTTTCTTATAACTAATGAAGTGCTACATATCAGAATAAAGGAACACTATCACATATGTTGACCACTCATAGTCTCAGTTTTCACAGTCAAAAAGTGTAATTTTCAAAGGATATCGCCGTAGGTCAAAATAAAGGGCAGATAAGATCCTTTCCTACTCAGGATTTTAATGCTCCTTTGGCTGAAGAAATATTTTTTTCAGTAATAAGAAGACACTGAGTTCCAGGAGTGTGGATCTGATGATGCCATACACTGGATATATTACTAGCAATATTCCAACCTGAGGTGTTAGAACTGTACAGTTTTTTAATATTAATGTGATTAAGAGAGGAAAAGCAGGATCGACGCAGCAGCAGCAACAGTAGGCATTAGTGCATTGCATTTTAATTGCAACCCGAAATCCAGCCGATTAGTACAATTTGGAAAGGCTCAGGTCCTGGAACAGCTGGCTGTGGGGCGCATGTGCAATGAAGATGCACCCCAGCGCATCGGTGGGTGAGGCCGTGTGTCCTGATGGCCCAGCGTCGTCGGGCAGCCAGGCAGCAGCTCCCTCCTGGCCCCCAGCGCCCTGATGAAATGGATGTGCCACAGCCACAGGAGCCGCGTCTCCACAGTTAATATGATTAACAAATTTACTAAATATCTGTTTGAGAAGTATTTGCCTGAAATAAACTATTCCAGTGCTCCTTCACTAACTCAGGCTACCTCAGGAGTTTTCTTCTCTTGCAATGACTGTAAAAGTTCCAGTTTACAAACAGCATCATTAATTTTTCAAATAACAAAAATTTGTCTAAATAATTAATAACCAAAAATGTTTCCAGACATCTGACTGCCTTTCTATCAGCTAACACCTACTAGTACACTTTATGCGTAAAAATCTACCTTAAAATAATTATCTCCAAAGTTTGCAAAACGCTAACCTACACAAGAGAAAACAAATTTTCACAGAATAGTTTACTTTCTGTGAAAGAACAGCAGTACTATTTTTCAAAAATATTCAGTACCAATGAAAACGGTACCTTATGATCTCCAATCAACCAACCAGGTCATTTGTCTTCTGCTAGCTTTCCTATTTCCTCTTGTGTCCTAGCTGACGGCTGTAGAGTACTACATTGCTTCCTGTATTGTAAGTTCTATCAAGCATAATAAACACAGCTCTAAGAATGAGAGTAGAGGACCTGGAATGTAGCATCAACTGCACTGTCATATATATACATAAACTATACGAGTGTGTATACATATACATTGGAATGATACCTTTATTTTTATTTAAGTTATTAATCTGTGTGCAGAGTGTGTCCACTCTACATTCCTCTGGGAAGCCAACACGTGTGCACAGCCCATATTAGCCCGTGGCTCATTCCCTTCCCCTCTCCCTAAAACTCCCCCATGCACCCTTGAGCCTGTCCTTTCTTTTCTTGGCACTAATGCTTGCACTCTTGTGTGTAGCATCCATACAGGCACCAAGCACACCCAACCCTTGTCATCCTCTGTCCCTTCCCTCCTCCTCTCTGATCCATCCGATTCTCTTCCCCTTCGAGCACCATCTATTTCCTTACTTTCTGTCATCCATGTTTTATTTTGCTCTTTATTTTTGTTCTAAGTTTCTCATACAAGAGAAACAATGTGATATTTGAGCTTGCGTGTTTGATTTCTTTCACTTAACATTATGATCACCTCCCTGCATGTACAGAGTAATGAGGCAGAGTAACCAGCCACAGCATGTGAACACTGCGGTTTCTTTACCTGTTCATCAGTTGAAGGGTACATGCACCCCTTCTAAGATTGTGCTATTGTGAACTGCGCTGCTGAGAATCCTGGTGTGCATGGCGCCCTGTGATGTGACATCTTAACTCTTTCAAGAAGATACCTTGAAAAGCAGTAGCTGGGTCAAGCGCAATCTAGCAACCTCTAGTTTCCACTTTAAGGGAGTCTCCTTACTGATTTCCAGGTGATACTGTTTACCTTCCCAGCATAGAAGAGACCCCCCACACACACACCTCTGCCCTGACCCCTGCCCTGACCTCTGCCCCGCAGCTGCCTACCAGCATTTGTTCTCATTCAATTTCTTGATGTGGCCATTGTTCCTGGGGTGAGATGAAATCTGCATTGCTTTAATTTGCGTTTCTCCTATAGCCAATGCTGCTTGGCCCTTCTTCCTGTGATTATGGCCGTTTGTCCTTCTTCCATGACAACTTATTTATTTCACTTGCTCATTTTTGGACTGGATCTTTCACTGAAAGAAATCAAGTTCTTTTTGTTCCATGTATATTCTACACATGTTGAGGAGTCACTGGAAAAACCTTCTCCTGTTTTCCAGGTTCTCTTTTCACTCTGTGGCTTGTTTCTTTTGCTGTTCAGAAGCATTGTAGTTTAGTGTGACCCCGTTTGTCATCTTTTAGAACTATTTCCAGGACAACCAGGCTTCTGTTCAGGAAGTTCTTGCCTACACCACAACTTCAAGAGTTTTTCTTGTTGTATCCAGAACCACATCTTTAAAATTAGAAAACTGGGGCTGGCCAGACAGCTCAGCTCACTAACGCACCTGCTTAGGCAGAGAACAGGGGCTAGGGTTCGATCCCCGGCATGTCGTGCCAGCCCAACTCCCCAGGGTGCACTGAGCTAGAGACCCAGAATGGGCATGGAGGCTCTTGCCCATAATCCCAGCGCTTGGGAGGCTAAACACAGTCAGACCAATATAAGTCTGATCAGTGTAGTGAGACTCTGTGCTAAAACACATTTTTTAAAAAAAAGATGAAATTAGAAAACTTGCATATCCTTCAGATCTCCAACGCATGGATTTTGCATGGTAACTAACTGCTTTGAGCCAGAAAACCTGAGAGCTGTGGGTTCACATTCCATGGCCACCCTAACCTGTGTGTTCATCAGAAAGCACAGGTGGATCCCGGGGGCCACACTGTTTCATAAAGGGGATTCCAAAGTGTGTTAGAGGTAAAAATTGCTGCCTCAAAGAATGAGGATGGGCTGGAGAGATAGCTCAGTGGTCTAAGAGGCCACCTGGCAACCACAAGGACCCAGGTTCAAGCCCCATTACCATATGCAAAGCCAGGCATGGTGGTATATGCCTGTAATCTCAGCACTGGGGAGGCTGATCCAAGAGGATCACTATGAGTCTGAGCTGGTAGCAAGATCCTGTACCAAGTACATAAATAAAAGATTAAAAATAAATAAAATGAGAATGATACTATAAAATATCAAAAGTTTCTGGTGGAACATTTTAAATTACAAATTGTAGTTATTATTTATAATTCCAAAATGGACACATTCCAAATTAGGAAAATTATTAAGCACTGTTCACGCTCATGGGTGTTCCTTATACTTAGCTGTAACTGCTGAAAGCGAACCTTTTGCTGTGTGGGGGGAGCATGTATCTACAGATGAAAGGGAGTAATCCATGTAAAGACTGCCCCTAGTCCTCAAAAAATCGATGTGAGGGAAGCAATGTAAAAACTCATAATGAGGAATATTTGTCACATGTAAAATAACCAAGTCCCCTTACTTGCCATGGGCACAGATTCTACTAGAAGAAGCAATTTGTAGTCAACGTATTGGCTGTAGCAGGAGGGTGCTCTGTGGTCTCAGGAGAAGTTACCCAATTGGGTTTTACAATTCAGACTGGAAAATAATGATGCATTACTCATTTTAACATGTATACGATACCATCTTAAACTCATCATTTTCAAATCAAGGTAATTCACTTGTAACCCACTCAAAACTTTCCTATGTAACAGACTAACCATGGGCTATGCTAATGACTGCTTTTGGGTATGATTCTACAATGTCAGGTAAAATGATAAGCCTTCCAGTGCTGTTACTGTGACAAATATTGACGTGCAGACCAAGAGCCACCACCACTAATGCTGCACACAGTACCAAAGGAGCAGCAATGGTTTTACGTCTACCAGGTCTGAGCAGGCCTCCCCAGTTGGAGGTTTAGGCAAAGTCACCCATTAAGGTAAACCAGGTGAATCAGTGATCAGTGATCAGAACTCTGCTATCATGGCAGTGCCTCGTGGAAACCCAATGGAGTTACGCACGAGAAAACATTGATGGCTGCTCCTGCCTGCCTCACAAAAGAAAATAGAAATGAATGTTATCAGCTTTAGTTTATAAATAATTAATACAGCTTTCACTAGGCACTGTATAATGCTCAAGGAAACTTTAGTAACCATTGGGAGTCCTGTGTCATTTACAGGAATCAAACATTTTCCCAGTGATAATTAGTAAAATAAAATACGAATTTCCATGGCTGGAGAGTGACTGTCATCTGCACTGTTGTGTAGTGAGTAAAAATACATTGTTCCCCATGCGTCATGATTTTGTAAAACAACCTTTACCGATCAATGTTCTTAGCCAATATTTTCAGTGCCCATAAAGCCTAAAAGTATACTGTGGAATAAACTTAACACTATACATCTATACACATTAAACTTTTATTAATTCACTGTAAAATTTTTCCCTGGCTTATATCAATATTTCCAATTACAAAAGTTTAGGGAAGAGTTAGCCACTAGAACCAGATAGAATAGAATGGACAGTGAAGTTGCATTAGAAATGCATCTAACTTACACAACTCTAACTATATAAATTGAGAAGAAAGCAAAAACACTAAAGATCCCATCTGCCAATGGGTACAGCCAGGTAGAGTACAAGGCCAGAAATCTCGTTCTAGGTTCTGCACAACCTCAGAGGTGCAACCCATTGAGGCCCACGGGTGACCTGCCTTGCAGAGGAAGAACCTGTTGTCCAGGGAGGGGACTTCCTGGTGCCCCACCACAGAAGACCGCAGCTGCTGTGGAGGGTACAGCACACCATCCCCGGTGCACCCTTCATCCAAGTCATTCAGAAGCATCTCCCCTTCTATTAGTTTTGAGATCTACACACCAGACACAATGCTTCTCTTCTACAGAATTACCGCACCAGACAGGGCCTTTCCCTGTTAAACCTGTGAAAGTGAATGGGACGATGAAGAAAGGAAGAAATGCTACGTTATCATGCATCTTTCATGAAAATTTTCATGATGAGCTAAACTATTAACAAGTCTTTGTCATGGACAAACAAAACAGACAAAGGTGACTATAATTATTATTGGGATACATGCCAAAGAAAGCCTCTATGCCAGCAATGTAGTCAACAAATCTTAGCACTGAGATAGAACTACGCTAACTAAGTCCTACTTTCAGAGTACGGTGGGAGGACTGACAATGGCTGAAACTCTGCCACCTCCATGCACAGTGGGATGAGCTCATCTCTGTCAAAAGTGACCCACAGTGAAACCCCTCTGTCCTTGCCGGGCAGATCCCACCGGTGTTCTGGAAGCCAGATAGCGACAGCCAAGTCCCTGGGAAGCCAGCGCTGCATTGCTTGGGGGGCTTCTAACTGGGGCATTGAATTTTTCTTCTATTACAGCAAAAGCCTCTCTAGGAGAATCCTCTAATTTCACGAGTCGACTTGGTGCCAGTATAGCTGTAGGATACATTTATTTTACAAAGGAGCCAACAGATACTACACATTGATTTCAATTCATGTATTGTATTCACTTTCTCCTGAGCTGATGGATAA
Organism: Capromys pilorides; assembly: GCA_004027915.1. NCBI lineage: Eukaryota > Metazoa > Chordata > Mammalia > Rodentia > Capromyidae > Capromys > Capromys pilorides. The sequence goes on from PVKN010021004.1 coordinate 15,226, forward strand.
TTGTTTCCTTTTATTTTACTTTATATATTTAGGACAGGGTCTATAGGGTCTCACTACACAGATCAGACTAATAGTGATCCTCCTACTTTTCAGCCTTCCAAGTGCTAGGATTAAGGCACATGCCACTGTATCCAGTTTCAATCACCATCTCAGCGTGCCCCAGGGGCGGGATTGGCACTGCACGCCAGGGATCGAAGCCCAGTCCCTGTCCTTCCTCTATTTTAATGTAACTCATATATGTATATATTAGTTCATTATAAAAATATGTTACATGTATTTATTGAATAATAAAGATATGGTACAAACTGCATATTTAATGCTAGCAAAAATAAAAATTCAAACCATAAATAATTTGAGGGTTCCAAAGCTTATGCTCAGCTAAAGAGAGACCAGACTTGTTCACCAGATGCATTCACTTATCTCAAAGTAGCAGTAGAAGCCCAGGCCTGAAGCATCGTATTCTAACG